>PVJO010000295.1:76417-266091 GCA_004026905.1 Hystrix cristata | reverse complement strand
CTTGATCCAGTATCACATCCCCATGATCCAGTATCACACCCCCATGATCCAGTATCACACTCCCTTGATCCAGTATCACACCCCCTTGACCCAGTATCACACCCTATGATCTAGTATCACACCCCATGATCCAGTATCACACCCCCTTGATCCAGTATCACACCCCCTATGATCCAGTATCACACCCCTTGATCCAGTATTACACCCCCATGATCCAGTATCACACCCCTATGATGCTCTCACTGCTATAAAGCTCCACCTATGAGGCCTTGGAGGGACATCTAGATATAAGCCCTAACAGGGTCTTACAAACTTTTAAAACAGCTGTGGTCTTATAGTAGCAATCTGGACTTTTCATTTATCCAACAATAATCATCTAAAAAGAAGCAGGTATCACCTTCCTGCCATCTCCCAGGCAGGGCTCTGAGGTTGGGAGAAACAAGAAAACAGAACAGCTTCTTAATCTGATGGAGGTTGTGCTGGAGTGAGACCAACAAATGAACTACAAATGCCTTCCTGACATCACCCTACTTACACACATGAAGAGGGGAAAGTGAGACAGGGCTGTAGACTCAGCTCAGGGCTACGGCCTCAACAAAGTGAATTTTAAACGGAAACCCTCAGAAAAAAAGAGTCCCGGGGAGAGGGATGAACAAATGCATGTTACTCAGGTGACCTCATAGAAGAGCAAGAGGCCAGCAAGGTTGGGAGAAGGAAGGGAAGAAGAGAAGGGCTTGGAGACCAAACACTGTATCAGTCAGTGAAGATCCTGCAGAACCTGGGCAGAATTTTGTTTAAACCATCACATGGTGTGGAGCAAGGAGAGATGTGTTTTCATTCCCATTTTAGGAGCTTCCACATGGCCACTGCACAGCTGTGACATTTAGTGCAGCAGCCCCTCCAGCTTTACTCACTCTCTAGTATTATTTTTGCCCAGTCCCTCTTCCTGTTCAGGAAATAAAACAGTGAGGTGATGCAGGGTTCAAAAAGTTAAGCAGAAAACTTCCAAAAAGCAAAGAATAGTTAGAAGAGATTTTTAGCATACAAGTGAGACAAAGATTGTAATTGAGAATGGGTGAAGATAGAGGCCCCATGGAATTCTCCCTCTTCATTGAAAACCTTGGTGATCACGCACCACCTGATCATTAGAAGATGAATTGTCTTTAGAGGGATATACTATCTGAAGGTCTACAATTTTTAAATATGTAATAATTGGACTCGAAAATGCTATTTAATCTGAAAGACAGGACTACATAATATATAGATAAGGAAATAAACAGGTAATACAGACAGAGCCACAGGCTACCCCAGATGTTGAAGTCAGGTTACCGAAACTGTAAAGTATGGTAAAACCTTGGTTTGCAAGCGTAATTCATTCTGGAAACATGCTTATAATCTAAAGTACTTTTATATCAAAGCAAAATTCCCCATAAGAAATAACAGAAACTCAGATGATTTGCTCCACGACCCAAAAATATTCATATAAAAGTGATTACAATATTGTAATATAATATAAAATACTAAAATACAAAACATAAAGAAAAACAAATTAATCTGCACCTAACTTTGAAAACTTTTGTGACTGGTGGGAGGGAGAAAAGAGACAGGAGGGTTAGTGTGTAAGGCAGCTTTCACTAATGGAATCACTGCTGTCTATCAGCTCAGTGGAATCATTTTCTTTTCTTGCAACTTTGACAAGGAACCTGTACAAGGACACTTGCTTTTGCCTCCTTTTGAGGATTTCATGGAAATGGGACATTGCGTTGTTATTAAACACATTCATCACTTGCACAGCTACAGCCCTGTTTTCTGCAAAATTTTGCACTGTTTCCTACATTTTAGGCATCTCTCTAATCTCATTTGAAGTGAGGGATTCCTCTACCTTTTTCTCCTCCTCCTTCCCAAACAAGACCTCCTCCATAACCTCCTGCTGGTGGGAGACTATCACCCACAATCCCACAGTGAGAGGGAAAACCATTAGCTTGCTAGTGATCATGTGATGTTTGGCATCATGTACCACTTGTATTGCAAGATACTGCTCATCAAATTAAAATGTATTAGAATGCTTGCAGAAGTTACTCATAATTCAAGGTTTTGTTGTACTTGTATTGAATGTTTTCAAGAAGATAAAGGATGCAGTTAGTGGAGGGAAAATCAAAACAAGAATTATAATCTATTAAAATAACCGAATGATAATTCCAGGAAAGAAAAAATAGAGAAAGAATGATATTTAAAATAAAGAACTTGTGAGTATAAATAGGCTTAAGAGCAGAAGGAAGCAACAGAAGCAGGATTGTTTCTAAGTTGAAGACGAGAGGGAAATAGCTATGTCCAGTAGGAAACATTCTATCTGAAGCACAGAGAGAAAAAAAATAGAAATATAGAAAGGAACGTTAAAGAAATTTCAGACTAAATAGGAAGATCTGACCCAGTGTGGGAAGCCACAGTGACGTGGAACGAGGCCCACTGACACCGCTCCCAGGAGGTACCCTTTCGTGTATGATGTGGCTGGACAAAGTGACTCCTTCTAATGAGGCGAATACAGCGAAATAAATGGAATTTTTAAGATAAAACAGTTGCAGCACAGGAAGCTCATGCAACTGATCCAAGGTCATGCACACAACAGTGGAAGAGACGAGATTCAAGCCAGTTGGCCCACGAGCCCATTTTCATAACAGCTGAACTATGTTTCTCATGACTGGAAGCTTTTCTGAACTGGAGGAGGAAGATAGAATCAGTAACTTGACAAAAGTCTTCAATTAGCACTTCAGCACATTAACATTGACTGTGGCCTTACAGTCAGTGATTATTGGTCATATTACTGTTACTATAACAAATATCTGAGGCTGGTTGATTTATAAAGAAAATCAGTACTTTTAGCTCACAACTCTGGAGACCCAAGTGCACGCTGCTTTTGGTGAGGGCTTTTGGTTGCTCAAGGGCAGAAAGGGAAAGAGCAAATAAGTCCATGCAGAAGAGTGATATGTATGTAAGAGAGGAAATGAGAAGGAAGCTGACCTGCTTTACAACAATCCAGACTTGTGCTGACTAACTGAGTCTCACAAAACCTAATTCATCTCCAAGAGAACTAAGCCAGTCTCTTGAGGTCAGTGCACCCTTTAGGCTGCTGCCCAATGACCTACGCACCTCCCATTAGTCTCCACCTCTTAAAGGTCCCACAACTTTTCAGTATCATCACGCAGGAGACCATGCTCCCAGCTAATGCACCTTCAGGGAACAAACTATGTCCAATAAAAAAGAATTATCATTAAACCAGAACTATGCAGCTGATTTCTCTCATTGTGTTCAGTTGCTCATGATGACAGCAAAACAATTAAAACAGCTAAGAACTAGAAACTAATAAGGTGAAACTAGCCAGGCGTGGTGGCACATGCCTGTAATCCCAGCACTCAGGCGCTCAGGAGGCTGAGACAGGAGGATTGCCACAGAGTTTGAGCCCAGCCTGGGCTGCATAGTAAGTTTAAGCCCAGCCTGAACTATGTAGCAAGACTGTCTTAATGAACCATGTCTAAAAGATCTAAAGGATGTCTCATCACTAGGAGAATTCTTTCAATAGAGGCATAAATTATTAAAAAGTCTGTATTTTATACATTAACAGAGAAATTACAAAAAGGGAAAAATACATATCTGGAGTTTATAACTTCAATGAAAATTTCATGGTGTGCTTAAATCTGAGCTACTTGGGAAGCTTGGATGAAAAGAGTTGCAGTTCAAGCCCAGGATGGGCAACTTAGTGCGGCCCTGTCTCAAAGTAAATTAATAAGGGTTGGGGATGTAGCTCAGTGGTAGAACACTTGCCTAGAATGTGCAAGGGCCTTGGTTCCTCAAAAAGTTAAACATAGAACAACCATATGGCCTGGCATTTGTACTCCTAAGAGAATTGAAAACACATTGAAATAAAAACATGCACATGAGTGTTTACAGCAGCATTATGTATAACCCGGTAAAAAGTAGAAATAAGCCCCATGTTCATTAGCCAATGAACTAATAAATAAAACACAGTATAATGGGCTGGGGATTTAGCTCAGTGATTAGAGTGCTTGCCTTGCAAGCACAAGGCCCTGAGTTCGATCCCCGGCACCACAAAAAAAAAAAAAAAAAAACCAACACAGTATAGCCACATGATGGAGTATTACTTGATTATAAGAAGGAATCAAGTACTGATACACGTTATATCATAAGTTAATCTTGAAGTGTCTGCGCTAAATAAAAGATGTCAGACAGTAAATAGCAATAATGTATAAATTTGTATTACCACAAAATATTCCAAATAGGCAAATCCATACACACAGAAAAACGATTAGTGGTTTCCATGGACTGGGAGAGAAAGAAATGGGAAGGAATTACTCAATGGGTATGTGCTAGCGAGCCTTCTGTTGCTGTGACAAAAACACTTGATGTAAACAACTAAAAGGAAGAAAGACACGTTTTTGATCATGGTTTCAGAGGCTCCAGTCCATGGTCAGCTGGCCCCATTGCTTTTAGGCCTGTGGTGAGACAGAAACAATATGGTAGAAGGTGTGGCAGAGGGAAGCTGCTCACCTCATAGTAGCGGAAGCAGAGAAAGTGGCAAAGAGATGGAGAGGAAAGGCCCAGGAGCCAGATATAGATCCCAAGATCATGCCTCCATGATCCACTTCCTTCAGCTAGGCCCCAGCTCCTGTTCTTATTTCTTCTTATGCCATCAAATTCTGGATCCATCAATGGATTAATACACTTGAAGCCAGAGACCTCATGATCCACTTTGTTTCCCAAAAGCCACCAAGCCCTTAGCACATAAAGACGGGGGACACTTCAAATCCAAACTATAACATGGTATAATATTCTCCGGGGATAATGAAAATGCTCAGAATTAGGTTGTGTGGTGGTTGTAAAATATCACAAATGTATCAGAAGCACTGAATTGTATGCTCCAGAATAGTTACTGGTAAAAGGGTTAAACTTATATAAATTTTCCTCAAGTTTTAAAAAGCTTGCATTGATTAGAAGAGCCAATGAAATTTAGAGAAGTTTTATTAATAAGATGCTTTGACTTAGCAACTATAAAGATAACAGCTATGTTAAATCTGTAGATGATTTAAGATAAATTAAAACAATATGAAAATGATGTAGGGATAGACAGATGTATCAATAAGCAGAAATAGCCTCAGGAAAGAATGGGTCCAAGTCAATACCAATTTAGAAGACTATATAGAAGTATATCTTTATAAATTAAAGGTAAGATTTCTTAAGTGAAACTCAAAACATAGGTATAAAATATTTTAAAAGGCCCATTCAAACAGCAAATATATATATATATATATATATATATCAAGAACAAAAATGTAGACACTGATCTGTAAACTTGCAAAAAAAAAAAAACCTTTCCAACCTATGTAACAGAAATATATTAGTCAGAAAATATATGTATACATGCACACAGACAATAATTCAGTACATACAAAAATTCAGTAAGAATCCATGAAATAGATGTATCCCCGAATAAGACACTCATCAGCATAAAACAACAAACAAAAATTTACCAAAGACAAAACAAAAACAAGCAATTGACATATGGGGAGATTCCAGAAGCCTCAATAATTTAGCAAAGAAATATTAGTTAAATTACAGCAAGCTTAATTTCTTAGCCATGAGATTGACTAATAGTTGGAATTCTTTCAACTTAGAAAATTTGAACAAAACTGACCTAACAATTGGAAGGAAAGTTATTCATGTGAAAAAGTGGAAGTTTTGCCGCAGGGTTTTCTCTGTGGGCTGAGATTCCATCCCTCTCTGATTCCGGCTCTCTAAATTGTTTTCTTATCAGCAGCCATCCGGTTTTACTGAAATTATTCTATCTACTAATGTACTCGTCTGGCAGCGCCATGAGATAATCCCTGTTACTGTACTTATTATGAGACGAGGTTCACCTTCACCTGGCCTGCTCCTGGACAGAGCCAGCTGCCGGGCAGACTCCACACACTGAAACACCAGGGTGTGTTGCATGAATAATCAATTCCTACTTAGCAAAGTATTTTCCATGCAGCAAATACTGCTAGACCCTGGCAGGTCAGTGCCTACTCACAAAGACCCTTGCCCTTGTGGAGCTTGTGGAATGGGGACGAGGCCAAGAAGTGAATTCGTAGATAAAATACACTGTGATCCGTGGGGGAGTCAGAGAACAGCAGTTATAGCAGCTTCCGTCCAACAAGCCAGTCACAGGTGGCTGGTTACACTGGCAGGTTGACAGGCCCTCTGTGAGCTCTCCCCATGTTTCCCTTTCTGTGAGGCAAGTGGACAGCCGTGAGAGCAGGGATGGCCACAACAACAGGGGTGGTCAGGCTCTGCATCGGGGTATCAGGTAGCCACAGACTGGAACCAACACATCCGGACACTCTGTGACCCTGGAAACTGCAAAATTATAGTTCCCCATCACGAGAGGGGAAAAGCCTTGTTTCCAGGGAAGCTAAGCTTTAGTGAAGTCCCCAAAGAAGACAAGACATCTCTCGCTCGCAGCGGTCTACCTGGCAACTAATAGGCAATCTACTTGATCGCTGTAAGTAATTCTGCTCCGTGAATCACTGTGAATGACTGATATTATTCCTTTTAAACCTCACTTGAATCTTCACGTATTCTTTTTAAAGTCGTAATCAAAAGAGTGCCAAATTTTTATGCATGAAATTGGAACTATAGACTCTAAGATAGTGCCTTAGTTGTATCTATCCAGCAGTACCAAGAAGAAGCTGCACCTCTGAATGGTTCGCAGGCTCTGGTCTGGGGGATGCCCCATGTCCTGGCCACTCACGGCACCCCCCAGTAAGTGTCATTCGATCAGAGTTTTCCAGGGTCACCTGAGGAAGTTTAATCCCCATGAATCTTCAGAGAGAGTATTATGTAGTCAGCCAGCAAGCTGAGAAATCAAATTATCAGCAAGAGGACGAAGGAAGTGATAACATCCAGAAAAGTATCAGAAACCATCAAGCAAAAACATTAGAATCCTTATATGGATTCTATACTCTATGGAGTATAAAATCCATCAAAAAACGAAAAAAGAAACAGGTGCTATTCACCTTTGTGATCTCAAAATTTGGCCAAGTGACTACAGTAAAATAGACTTCTCATAAATTTTCGGTGAATTCATCAATTAACTGAATAATTTATATCAACTGCCAACTCGGAATTGGTGACATCGGCACAGTACAGTAGATTATATGGCTTAGGAATTGCTGCCTTCATTAATCTTGTAAACAAATAGTGTAAACAATATCACCATTCCACTCCACTGTAGGAACAGGAGAAGGATGTTGAACAGTCGGTAATGGTGTGATTTCCTCGGTTCTCTCTAGCTTGTCATATTCAAGTCCAGAGGAGGGAGGACCAGGCCTTAGGCGTGTCCAAAGCAAGGGCCAGTCCTGCGATAGTCATGGCTCATGATCCAAAACCCAAATCGAGACTCATTCAGTAAACTGGATCTGAGGAATTCTAAAGCAAGTCTGAAGCGGAGAGACAAAAGGACCAGTATTCTGATGTGACCAAACAAGCACTGTATCAGTTTAGTCTGAGCTAGAAAGGCCTAAGTTTTTTATCATATGATGCCAGGTCTCTTTTGAAGTCAAGGAGCTAGTGGGTGACACATGAGTAGATATGGCTTTGGGTAAGTGGCCCTTCTCCACGAGATTCTACAACTTGCCAAACAAGGCTCGTAACTGCCATTCTCATGTGAGTGATTAGAAAGGTTAACCACACTGAGATGCTTAAGATACGTGACAAACGCTCTGCTGATCATAAATCATTGTAGAGCATCCTTCCCTCACTAAGACCGCTGGCATTTCAGCCACTTTTTGCCACCATCTGTAGGTAAGGTTCACTTCTCTGTTCAAGAGCTTTTCAGGGCGAATTTTCTTTCATTTCCAAATTGCTTGTTCTGTCACCACGAACTGCTTCCATTTTTACCACAATTCCTACTGATCGCATGGATCCCTACTGCCATTTGTCATAAACGAAATTTTACTGGTCTAGTTATGCAGTGAAGTCCGTTTGATATTTTCCACTCATAGATCTTGTTATATATTTGGGAAAAGTTTACACACTGAGTTTTTTTTTTACTATGTTGCCTCAGGAAATCTGAAGTCACATTATTATCACCCGCAGTCTTCTAGGATGATTAAGGAAGGAGATTTGGCAGGGAACTGGGAGGTTGATGAGGAAGATTTTCCACCCTATCCAGACAAAGGCTGAGTCAGTATCCCGGGCCCGCTCCTACCACAGAGCTTTTTAGTTGCTTGAAAGGAAGTTTATCTTCACACAGCCCTCAATAAGAGTTACAGCATGCAGCAGATACTGCTACCAACCTCCGTGCTCCCTACTTCATATCAGAAGGACTAAGATTTTGCTCATCCATTGGGCTAAATTACAGACAACAAAATCTACATCTCTCATCCTGTGAATGTCTGAACATAAAGAGGAAGAGCTGACCTCTGAGAACTACTCATTCAACAAATATTTCTGAGTTCTGACTTTGTACTTGGGTGCTCTTCTACATGTAGCAAAAGTAAACCTGCTGGGGACAATTAGGAAATTATTGCTTTCTTCCTGTAAACGTATCTCTTCCTCACTGTTGCTTCTTCCTTTTCATTGGAGATTGGACATTATAAGTGGAGCTGCAGCAGCCAGAATGACAACATGAGGGAAAAGATAATGGAATTGCAGAGACTTTGGCCTCCAGGTGAATCATGGCCACATTTCTTATACAGGAGAAAACCAACCTCTACTGAGATTTCTGCTTTTTTGTTGAAAAACGTGACTTTGAAGGTATTATTTTTTTTCATGAGCAGTACAATAAATTCTGAAATCAATTTCTACTTCGTTCACTTGATTTTAGGAGGCTCTCATTCATATTTAGTAAATTATTGCACCCTGCCTTATGGTGTTTACTAGGATGCAGGAACACTCTAAAAGGTCCGTGTCTCTGAACAGTGGATTAGAGTGCACTTTACAGAATAATAACAACAGCATCCGAGACTTTTAAAAATTCTGAGTCTCTATTTTATATTGTTTGTTTTACAAATAAGTAAATAGAGACTCACAAGGATTAAATAACATTTACCTTCACACTGCTTCCTGGCAGTAGAATATAGCGGTGGCAGAATTCAACATTATTTAAAAAACAAAACAAAACAAAACACAGACAACATGAACTACAAAGGAAAATGGCAAAAAGAACTGGACGTTATTACCAACTCCCCACAACAAATGCATTTATTATGTATTACAAACATATACCAATAAAAATTAAAATTAAAGAACTAACTGTATAGTCTCATGGCATAGGTTTTGTCCTAGGTCTTAATGCATTTACTATACAAGATACATAACAAATCATGAAAAGGCAAATAATATACAGGATTTTTTTCAGCTTATTTAGACTATGGAATCTTTCTCTTGGAGCATTTTAAAGGATTCGTATTTTGAACAATAAAATTTAAAAAAGTATAATAATGTATTATTTACCTCAAACTCTTTGTGAAAATATTCAAGATATAAATAGAAAATAAGGCTAGAAGCTATCATGGTTAAACATTCTAAAATCCATAACAGAGTTCTTTCTGATACCTATGAAAATTTAAAAAGTGAAAGAGTTTCAAAAGCTAAATACACTAAGTACAAACCATCTTTGAGCCAAAGAATTAATGACAGTCCTGCTTATTCAAACTTCTCAAAGGAAGAAACATAATATTTAATTTTATGCACTTCGGTTCAAAAATATGAGTCTTCATTTTATGATATGTTTGTTTTAGAAATAATTAAAATGAGACTCATGATGCATCATCACATAATTTGTCCACATGAAAGAGCATATAAAAATTTAATCCATAACTGAATATAAAATATATCAATTCATATTCTATTAAGTCGGTTGCTAAAACAACTCAAATCTTACCAATAAGGAAAAGTTCATGCAGTTTTAAAAACAAAACACAAGATTCACAGAAGTGAAGATTGATTACACTGATTTTTGGCTTTACCCCTTACAAAATTTTCTTCTTCACTGTCAGCACCCCACTTGTGACAGTTCTGGGTCTCCAATTCTTGTGACGTTTGGAGTTGGATGGGGGCAGACAGGAGGGCAAGGCGAAGGGAAGGAAAACTGATGAAGATGTGACGTGTGTATGTACCAGCCCTCCATGATAATGCAAATATTATGTGCTGCAAACATATACTAATTAAAAAAAAAGGAACTGCAAAAAGAAAAAGGAACCTTGCATTACAAATATGTACCGTGATGCTGAGGTCCTTCATGACTTTGCCGCCATCATGTGGATAATAGGTTTATTAAATCGGAAAAGTGCACTGCTTAAAAAATGTGTGTTGAGTCCTTAGGTTTATTTAAGGGCTTCTTACGCAGAGGCCCACGGATGCCCAACAGGTCTTCACAGGGCCCAAGCTCCTGCGGGCGTGTGTTTCAGGTTTCGGTGGGTGTGGACAAGCGTTTCAGGGTAGCTGTCACCACAGCTCAAAATGCGTGAGTCGTCCGGTCAGAAACGCAAATTCCAAAAGCACGTATGTGCTTCAGTATAGATTCAGGCACTCCATGTTCAAGAAAAGAAAATACCACATGAGGATTCTTTGTAAGACTTTTTTAAAAAATAAAAGCATCTCCCTTGATACAGCTGGGCACAGACACCAGGCATCGCCCATCCTTAGGGCACATCTGTAATCTTTGCCAGTCTTTTTCACTTTGGGCCATTACTGTCCTTGCTTTTAACAGTTGTGAAGTTTTCCCAAATGTTGTGTATGAGAAAGAGACCTGCAAACTCTGCATTGCAGAGAGCTACTCGGCTGGAAATTCAGTTCCTACGACGTCAGAGAGAAAAAAGATAGCCCTATTGGAGCACCACTAATGTCAAGAGTCATAGTTTCTCAATGTTTTGCAAGAGCTAAACTCAGCAGATTTTCTTGCACTGGCTACTGAAACTGAAAATTCAAGTAATTCGTGAAGTTCCTTTTTTAAATAAAAGTCTAATGTGTTCCGCTAGATAGTAAAAATTACATGCAAATGAATAGGGAGGCTTTGGAATTTTCCCAGCAGCTGGCGTGGGTTTTGTCTCATGCTGAAATCCAGATATCGGATCTACAAGAGAGTTCAATGCATCTCGGTGGACTCGAGAAGTGACTGCTTAAGCCCGACATGGTAACATGCACCAGGCAGCTGGGTGCTGCTCACGGCCACAGACAAGCCAGACCAGGGGAAACGAGGCACCCATCATGTCTCCCCTAGAACAGAGAGACCCCAGATGCTCCGTGAGGCCTGCGACATGAGCTTTGGTCTTGCTGTTTGCTTTTTATTTCTACTTTGTATGGTAGATTAGAAACAGATTAAATTTCAACAAAACTTGACTAATTCCAGTTTCCCTTGAAAATACACTGTCTGGAGCAGATTCACAAAATATTGTCCACACAAGTCTCTCTAAGAGCTTTCTCTCATATATCTAAGAGGAATCAATTGAGAAAACCAGTTCTATGTGAAAAAATGTTGTACTGGGAATAGGCCTGTACATAAAACTAATACTTCTAATTTCGACTGCAAAATTCTTCAACCCAGTGAATCTTCCTGTGTCTCCAAACCCCACCCACCCACGCACACACACCCTGGCTTCAGAGCTCATCAGTATGACCTTCATGAGTAGCTTTCATGCCCCCATTTAAAATGCTCAGCTGCACAGACAGAAGAATCAAAATACAGGTCAAGCATCCCTTAACTAAAAGGTTTGGAACCAAAAGTGTTTAGGATTTTAGATTTTTTCAGGTGTTGGACATTTGCATATTCATAGTAAGATATCTTAGGGAAATTACCCAAGTCTAAACATGAAAATCATTTGTGCATATAGGCTTTATCCAAAAATGTAGCTGCTATGAGTTTTGCTGCTCTAAACATGGTAGGCATGCATCACTGTAACATACTGTCTCTAACTCTCTGGGGAAGATACATAGAATGAGTAGAGCTGGATCAAACAGAATTTCTAGTTTTAGTCTTTTGAAGACTCTCCATAGTGAAATCCATAGTGGTTATGTTAGCTTACATTTCCATCAACAATGCAGAAAGTTCGATTGAACAGATGAATGGATAAAGAAAATACAAAGAAAAAAAATATATATATATATATCTCAAGAGTACTACTCAGCCATAAAGTCAATTGTAGGAAAATGGGTGCATCTTTCAACCTTAATACTAAGTGAAATAAATCAGGTAGGAGGTTAAATTTGATGTGGTTTCTCTTGTAGGAGAAACTCAACATATAAATAATTGAAAGACCAAAATAAAAGAGAGATGATGGAAAATAGTGAGGTAGACTTGGTCAAAGTCAGAAAGGATCTAGGGATGAGTAGAGAGGGGAGGGTGAAGAGGGGAAGAGAAAGTAAAACTGATAAAGATGTGATATTGACAGATACCAGTTCCTCCAGATGAATGTGATTCTTATGTATCACAAACATATACCCGTAAATTTAAAAAATGGGAAAAAATAAAATCATTTGTGTTCCACATACTTAAGTGCACAGCCTAAAGACCATTTTAGATGATGTTTTAATAGTTTCATGTATTTTGACTGTGATCCGTCCTCTGAGGCTGGTGTGGAGTTTTTCCGTGGTGCCACTTGGGCATTTAAAAAAATGTCATATTGTTAAAAATGTTTCTGGTTAGCATCACCAAAACAAATGCTTCTGTCAAAAGCTTTTAATTTATCTCATGTGAAGGAGGAAATGGCACTTAATTTCCTCCTAAAATATAAAAAGACTTTCAAAATAGAAGGTCTAATACGCTGAGGGTGGCATTTCAACAGCACTGACACTCCTGTCCTTAGTAGATGTCTGTCTTGGATGTTGAGGGAGGAAATTTGAGATTAGTAAGCCCATGCACAATAAAAGGTCCTTCTCAATAGTGCTTTGGGGACACAACGTTAGTGCTGCCTGTCTTTCACGCACAGTAACAAAGTGTGAAGAGTTCTCAGTATTGTAGGCCACCATGTCTACACTTTTAACTATTTACCTGGCAACATGATGTTATTAAAAATGTGTTTCAGGGCTGGGGTGCAGCTCAGTGGTTAAGTACTTGCCTGGCATGTATAAGGCCCGGGGTTTAACTCCCCCATGAGGAGATTAGGGCATGGCAGGCTGGCTGGAAGGCAGGATGTAACCTGCCAATTACAAAGATCTGGAAGAAAGGCTAAAAAACAGGATGTCACCTGTCAATCATGGCCAGGATGCAGGGGCAAAGTAAATTCCTACAGATTGGATCTAAAAGAGTATAAAAGATGGCTGCCATCGACTTCACTGTAACTGCATCTTGCTGTTCTTCTTTCCTCCTGTTTCTGCAGTGGTCCATTCCACATCTCTTCTTGTTCTTCTCTTTTCTTCACCTTTCCCTTTTCTTCCTTTACTTTGAATAAAAGTTACTAACCCTATTGAGTTTCCTGGCCAATACTTTGGGTGGGACAGAAAGGGCCTGGAATCCCCAGACACAGTACAATGTTGCCACAGCAGTACTGCAAGAAAAGAAACGTTTTACCGCTGGTATAAGATTTCTACAATTATGTTAAGGTCCTAACTTATATTAAACTGACTTTCAAAGTACAGCAAGATTTTTTTAGAAAATTGTCCACCCATTTCTGTATCTGTTAAGCTTTAGTGCAAAATCCTAAAGGGGAAAAAAGCATTGAACTGAAGTTCTTCTAGCTATTTTTGGAATTGTTTATATTTACAGAAGCTGTCAGTCACATTAAGATCTTTCTCATGAAAGTATGAATTATTTCAAAAGCTCGAGAGACAAGTTATCCAATAATTGAACAATAGAATTGTTTATGTAGGATTAAAATATCATTGTGGTGCTACCCAGAACTTAGGTTTTTCCCTTTGTAGTCTTCAGGGTGCTGAGAACTCCAGTAGGGGAAGAGGCCATGTACCTGGAACATAACCAGGAAATAGTCCTGGAACTATAACATAGACACTGCTATGGAACAACCAGGGCTGTAACAGCTTAGTTTGGAGCTAGGTCAAAATTCATGGTGGGGCTCTGTCTGCAGTCCAGCTGCAAAACTGACATCTCTCCACATCTACATTTATACATTTACCTTTCTGAAGTGTCAACACAGGAATGTCTCCCTAAAAGAAAAGAAAGCAATGCTTGCATTGAAAGAAAAAGTGAAACGCTACCCTTGTCCACCATCTCAGGGGGAGGAAAAAGATGAATTATCTTTAAAACATAACTTGGTCTTGCTCAAATCATTTTAGAGGGGCAGAGCAATGGCAAGAAATCTGTTGTTAAAAATGGGCTGTGGTGTTTTGAGTAAATGAATGCCATGCCCCTGATGTGAGGCCACAGGCAAGGTCTGACCCAGACTAAGATCTGCTTGGAAAGCTGTTTTCAAAGTCTCTGGTCAGAGCAAGTCAGGAGTGGAATGTACCAAGGAGGAGGAAATGTTAAACTCAGCCTAATCAAACACTCTTCTAATCCAAAATGGAATATAATTTGGTTTTACAGAACCCAAGAGACTCATTGAGTAGATAAATTGCTTACCATGTCCACAGTCAACTAGGGAGAGGATTTATAAGTCATAAGACAAGAAATTAGGTACTTTCAAGGATCATTAATGCCCATTATTTCATACAAAACAGCCTGAGAAATTAGTTTCCATAATCCACTTCCAATGTGCATAGTTATAACTGTGGCACAGGAGAGTTCTTATACTCTATGACCTTCATCCACTCTCTCGCTTGCCAAGTGTGAAGATGAATTGTCCAACCCTAAGATTTTATTTTTCATGCAGACAAAGAAGGAGTGATAATGTAAGAAGAGTCACAAACACAATTTTCCTGATCATTACATATAGAGTTGGGAGTACCTAGAAATCTATACTAATAGGACTGCAAACTGATTTTCTTTCAGGTAAAAAAATGCAATGCTAATGGCTCAGATTCAGTGTGGTGTTGGATTCTGTGGGATCATGTTGGGGAAGTGCTTTTGAAAGGCTTGGGTCTCTGGGAAGTTCTTGATATGGGTTGGGTCCACAACAAAGATGCTTACAGAGCAGAGGGAGAGAGAAGACTTGCTCTTGAGGAGTTTCATCAAACTTCTGGTGAAATTCGATTTTGACTTTACATATCAAATCATAGTTTTGACATTTGCCTAAGCTAATTGAACCACAAAAAAAAAAAGCATTGTAATGCTCACCTAAAAATATTGCTGCTCAGAATATAAAATATAAATACATATATAAAATATATTGCTTGGTTTGTCACATAACAGCTCATAATAACTCATACTGATGTTATTATTCCTATTACTATTGATGGTATTTTATTACTAATGCATGATCAATGCAGACAAATTATGAATAAAAATATGCAAAAATATCAATAAAAATCCCTGTCTCAGAACTATTCACTGCTGACATTTTTATGCACACCCTACAGATTTATTACAAAGATAAAATATATGTTGATTGGTGATTATGAGATGAAGCAAAAATAAACTACAGGCCTGCATGATAGAATGAAAGCCCCAAATCAGAGAGGGACTCTCAACTACCCTCTGTATCAAAATCAATCACAAAACTTTCCTGTAAAAAGTACCTATATTTGGTTAAGCTGAGTGAAAAGCCACAGAATGCATGTACTATATTTTGATACAAGGTATATACTATTATAGAAAGAAAGGAAATTTCAAGGTATATACTATTATAGAAAGAAAGGAAATTAAATTCCATGCAATTTCCAATTGCATGGAAAACCAGAAAATAAAATCCCATGAAAAAGCAACTGAGGGAAGCTGTGCTCCAAAACACAACCTCAAAGCACTGGGAAATGTGTGGCTAAGTTTGTCTTCATTTCCTGTGGTGCATAGTAAACTACACAAACACAGTGGCTTCCAGCAACACCCACTTATTATCTCACAGCGTCTGGAGGTCGGGAGTCTGGGCAAGGATATCTGAGTTGCATCCTAGCATCATGAAACTCTCATTGTCTGATTTGTTTCTCACTATCTCTGTTCACAGTACAAATTCTGCTCACCTATGGCATCTAAATGAATGTGGGTGAAGCAGCTCCTGGGCATGATCTTGTAAGTCCATTTTCTAGAAAGCAAGTTCCTTCTATCTGGGAATCTGAAAACCTAAAGGCAGCTAGCTCGTGGGTCTTCAATCCTGACGGCATACAATGGTATAGAATCAAAGCTAAAGCTATCTGTTTCAAGGGAGAGGGCTGTAAGAAGAGGGCCCTTGGCCTCTCACAGGTCTGAAAGCCAGTAGGGACAAATGAGGCTTGCTAACTTCAGATCGTGGGAATACTTCTTCCTTCCCCAGGGGCACCCCTGAGCTCATGGTCCCACCATCAGCCATCCTTCCCTTCTCATGGAAGGAACCCCTAAAATGTATCAGTTTGTTTCCTGCCTGTAGGATTTGAGAAGTCCAACAGCCTCCTTTGATGAAAGCTTTGAGCTTCTATTCTTACTTTTAGGCTATTTTGCCATTTGGGGGCAGCTCACTAGGCTTTGCCCCTCTGTCCCACACTGGAGTTCAGGCAAGTTTCTGGCTGACTTCTCTCAGCTTCTTGCCCTCCCAAGATTTTACTAGAAGAATTTCTCCTCTTTTTTCTACTTTTGGCCATCAGTTCATTTTCTTTACTAACCATCTCCAACCTAAGCCATACTACGTTGAGTTTAAAGTTTTTACATTCATTAAAACACTTTAGGAATGTACTTTGCTACGCACAAGGTGATGTAGAAATGAAAACTCTTGCATGCCGTTGGTGGAAGTGTTAATGGAAAATAGTTTGAGGTTCCTCAAAAAAATTAAAAATAGAACTACTACAGGGTCCAGGAATTCTACTTCTGGATCTATGTCTAAAGAAAATGAAATCAGGATCTTGAAGAGCTATCTGTACGCCAATGTTCTATGCAGAATAAGAAAATATGTTTTATATATATAGTATATATATATACATACACACATATGTACATATGTCAAATATTCCATATATCAAATATATGGAATAGTGTCCAGTCTTAAAATGGAAGAAACTCTTTCTATTTGAAAATAGAGTGGCTTATGCTGAGTAAAATACACCAGGCACCTAAACAAAATCACTGTATGATTCCACTTATCTGTGGAATCTAAGAAGTTCAGGTCATGGACTAGAACAGTGGTTGTTGAGGGCTGGGGTGGGCCTTGGGGGATACTGGGAGAAACATGTTTTTAAAGGTACAAACTTTCAATTGTAAGACCAACAAGTTCTGGAGGCTTCAGGTACAGAATGTGACTATAGTTAGTATCAAGATAGCATGTGTTAGAAATTTTGAAATTTGCTAAGAGAATGTATCTTAAAGTGTGCTCACAATAACAAAGAAACTATAGCAGATGTGAGGTGATGGATATGTTAGTAGCTTAATTGTGAAGATCGTATCACAATGTGTATGCACATCAAAATCTCATGCTATCTACCATAAATATACACAATGTTTATTTGTGAGTTATATATCAATTAAGCCAGGGAAAAGGCTGTTGGCAGAGAAACAATTAAAATGCATGAGAGGGATGTTTATATGCAGGTATCTCAGAATAGAGACAGAGGAGGAGAAAGAGGAAGAGGCCTCCTGCTGCCATTTCCCTCAGCAAAGACCCCTGTCTCCCTGCAGAGATTATTTGATGCAGGAACTGCAGATGCTTGGAAATTTGGCTGTAGCCAAAACCAAACTTGAGATCAAAGAAGTTTTGATTGAGAGGCCAAAGCAGGAAAATGACGCTAAGATTTCTAGAATCATGCTCTACCCAAGAAGTGTCTGTCTTTGCAAAAATACGGAGATAAAATCCTAGCTCTGAGTAGCCTGCTCCTGGGTTCTGGGTTCATAGTCCCACAGCATGGCGTGTCCCACTCCTGGGCTTGTCCTCTCTTCTGAGTTAGTGTTCTTTCCTCCCTGTGGGATAAACGCAGCCTTCCCTTTACTATCTTTCAGAATACTTTGCTCATTTGGTCATTCTTTGTTGGCGGCAGATGGCAAATCTCTGGCTGAGTCCCTGGGACACGAACTTGGAGATGAGGTGGATACATCATGCTTGGAGTTAAATCATTGCACCTACACATGGCCCTTAAGGTAGCACACCTCCCAGGGAACTAGTCTGAATAAAACAAGCCTGTGAGGAGAAATGATCAGTCAGCCTGATTTCATCTGGCTTCATCCTGCATCAGCCTCAGGACAAGGGGAAAATTGATGCATCTATTTTCCACATGGGAGAGCAAAGCCACCAGGTGGGAAGGAATCCAAAGAAAATGTGTGACCCTGCAGAGGTCATTGCTATCCAAGCACATATTAAGGCTAATGAAGAAGCCACTGACAACAGTCTCCCATCACTGTTAGGAAAACTGGACCTTTATGTGGTAGCTGCAAACCGCTGGGACACGCGACAGTTGCGGTCTGCTAGGAGCTCATTATGACCTGGACAAGACGTCTGTCAGCTCTGACCTCACTTTCTTCTATCATCTCATTAACTGGGAGCCATTAGCCGATGTGTGGGGGAAGGGCAGGACTAAAGAGGGGACCACCCCATGGTCCAGAGGACAGACAGCAGAAGTGATCTTTGTTTGAAGAGCTTGCCGTGGGGAGAAGCCAAAGGTGACTCTGTGAGTTTCAGCTTCAACTACTGGTGGCTTTTGTTGGACTCAAGAATAAAGCTCAGAAGTTGCTAGATTTGGATACCAATATGAAAGCCAAACAGAAGTATGCAGCGAGAGGTTGGAGGTGGCACACTACACATGAGAAGCAGCCATATATTGCTGCTATTTCAAGCCTCACAGTGGAAGGGATGGTCTAGGAAGAGGGCAGATTTAAAAAGAGAAATGGGAGGAAAAATAAGAGAACAGTGTGAAGAAGCCAAGTGAAAAACCCAAGAAGGGAATGAGACTCTATTGCTGCGTGTAAGTAATGAAGTTGACCAAAGACTTCAATCGGTCATATGATTTGCAAGGACTTTGGGCAAATTATGCTAATTGGCAAAAAGAATCAGGATTGTTTTTCATCTTTTCTAAGGCTTCTCTTAACTTGCAAATATTTTGACTTGGCCTTGGTATCTCTTCCTGTTATGACTTTATGGCCCCATTTAATTTTTAGAACATTTTCAAAATCTCAAAAAATGCTAACCACTAAAGGATGTTAATATTGAGCAATGAGAAAATAAAGCTAGAATTATATAGTTACTCTTATAAATCTTTTATTATAGGGAGACAATTATATCAATTCTAATTATGTTGTACATAACCTGGATTATAAAGAATTTTGCCTGAAAATAGCTATATGGGGTTCAGTAATTATGATTCAGTTTCACAATATATTCTGAAGTCACACTGCAGATCTATTTTTATTGTATGCATTATTCTTTATCCTGCCTCATTTGAGAAATGGGCTTGGACAGTTTCTTTTTCCATTTGCTAAGCTACCAGAATGCCATTAATCGATTCTCACTCATGTCCCCTGGTGCCATGGACTGATTCATGTGTCCCCCAAATTCCTACCTGGAAACCCTAGTCCTCTAAGTAACAGTATTTGGTGTTCTATAAGAAAGTAACTAAGAGTAAATGAGGTCATAAAGTGAAGCCCTGATATAAGAGAATGAGTGGCCTTCTAAGGGACACCAGGGTGCTCTTCTTCCAGCTGGGAAGAGATCCTCAAGAATCCTACTGGTACCTTTACCCTGGATTTCCCAGCCTCCAGAACTAGGAAAAAAAGAATTTCTATCGTTTATTCTACCTAGTCTATGACATTTTATTATCATAGCCCAAACAGGCTAAGATGTCTGGAATGTTCCAATCCCACCTACTCTACATTTGCAAGGTGTTTTTGGCTTGAACAACTGTCCTTATTATATAAAGCTGGCACGGCTCTATCCAATCAATTGAGAAATGTATTACACACACTCTCTCTCTCTCTCTCTCTCTCTCTATATATATATATATATATATGAACAATTTCTTTTTTTAACCAAGATTTATTGGTACATCTTAGATAAACATAACGATCGCATTCATCAGTTAATTTGTACCTGCACATGATACATCTTGGGATTTTCCCCCTTCCCCAAGCCTCCCTTCAACTCTTCTTCCCCTCCTTATTTACAACACCTTTATTTACATTTTTTCTTTTTTTCTCTTTTGTTTCCTTTCCTTGTCCCTTCCTTCCTTTCTCTTCCCCCCTCCCTAGTTCTCCTTCCCATTTGAATATTTTCTTAAATGAAATAAATCAGACACATACAAGTACATACCACATTGTTTCTCTGGTACAAGAAACCATAAGAGTAAATAAAGACAAAAATGTATAATAGATATTGTGAAAAGGGAAGAAAATACCACCTATTTATTGAGCATGTATTATGTGCCAGACTCTTTTCTAGGTATTAGAAATACAAAAGTGAACTAAACCCTCACGTGGCCTAGTCCCAGGGCACATATAAAACAAATAAGTAAAGAGAAATAGTGACTTCACTGAGATTAAGGCAACTACCAAAATAATACTCCAAACCCATGATCTTCATTTCCAGTCCAAATTCTTTAAGTTTTTCCTAATCTCTCCTTCACACCTGGGGAAGATTTTCTGAAAATGGTTGATCATATTTTACGTTCAATAAACTTAATGGCCACAATCACACTTCTTCTTATTCTTTGTACTTTCTTATATCGTCAGCTAAACTCCCATGTAAGCCAAAATCAGTTTGATTTTTTTAAGAAATATTGTTTAGAAAGCATAAGTATATATTTTCGTCTCCCTGGAGGAGTAGGCACACCTGTCTATTTTAGGTAATTACAAACACATTTGTCATCGTGCCTGTTTGGTTTTTTGATTATCATAGAGCTTCAAGCCAGGTTTTAGAGTCATTTTGAACAAACGCACTCACCCCAAGGGGCGCTCATGTTTTCATCACTCTTGTTTTGACTGATGTTCTGTTTGTGCTTTTAATTCCACTGATTCAGTCTATTTCCATGTGTTTAGCAGCTTGGTTTAGAATTCCGAACCGTGGCCTAACTCCCGTCTGAAACAGCGGGGGTGAAAGTAGAGCCTTTGCCGACATAAGGGACCCTGTGGCTGTCACGTTGGCAGAGCGATGTGCTCACGCACCAGGTCTTTGCCTTTCCCGCTCCATCCGCGGCGGACACAAGGGGGAACCAGCAGGGCCCTGCATCTGAGATGGAGGGTGAAGACACCATCGCTTCTGCCTGCGCATGGCGTGGACGGAAGACATTAAGAGCATCCAAGGAGGAGGCTGAAGGAGGTGGCCTCTCAGGACAATCCTCCCACCTTGCTGAATCTTGGAACAGCAGAGCGACTTCACGTGTGTCCTGGGAATATTACTCCCAACCCAGCTATGTGAGGTGCCCCCCACCCCTGCGGTGGGTGAGAGGATGCAGGGTGTGGGGAGAAGACTACGAAACACAGCAGGGTTCGTCTTGCCCCAGGAGGAGGTTAGTGTTCTTGCCCAGAACTCTGCTTCAGAGCTGAAGAAAGGACAGCAGCCATGCCCGCTGCCCCAGAAGCCAGCCAAACGTCACAGCGAGGAGAACAGTCCCCAAACTCCTGCGAGCCATAACGTCTTGGTTTGCAAGAGGTGCCTCAGAGTGGATGTACTGCCAGAGCTGCAAAGCCAGGTGCAGCGTCTTTCCATGCAGAGATGGCGGGGCACGGAGGGGAGCAGCCCTCTCTCCCGTGGAACTGGCCCTTGTCCTTTTCAGGACCCAGACGTCTATGCTTCCAACCCGAAGAAAATCCCAGTCAGTAAGAGGGATCTGCGCGGGTTCACCAGTTAGTACTAACCTACACAGAGGAAGGATCACGTACGTCCCCTTGAATTACAGTAAAGATGGAGATGGAAAACAGACCACGGTGTCGTCTGGCCGGTGAAGACTGCTGGGTGAGCGCCTGGGGGTCAGTAACTTCACAGCCCTTCCTCCCTCAAGCCAAGCGTAGGTGCAGATCAGAGCTTGCAAAATGACTTCTGGGCTCAAGCATCCATCTCTGGGGAACCCGGAGGGGTCTGAGGCGGCGGCACTGCAGCAAAGCAGACTGTCCAGCTCCCGCGTTCACGGCCGATTCTCCTTCTGGCCAGACTCATTGCGTGACCGACAGACCTCACTGCGCACACAGACACACACGCAGACACAGTGCCCCCCACCTGCGGCCAAGGCACAAGCGGGTGCCAAAACGTGTCTCTCATACCCAACTTTCACAAAGAAAAAGGGAGATTTTACTCCTTTTTACTGAAGAGGGGAATGACCCCTTAACTACTGCACGTTTTCTACACTCCCTGGCTCTGGGATGCGGGTGTGGCGGAGCTCGCAGGAGTCTCCATTTCACAATTCGCGGGAAGGGGAGGAGGAGCTAGCAGAAATTTTAAGACCTTTCATGTGGTTTCAGGCTTGACATTTTGTACTTGGATTTGCTCATCCAGCTTAGGTATTGTAACCCATTATAAACATTGGGGAGAATGGCCAAGATAATTAAAATTGTGAAACAGTTTCCACTATAAGCTTTGAGGACACTTGAATTTTATAAATAATCCCCCTTCAATTGAAATTTTCCATTTTCAGTTTTGACCCAATGGTAGGCTGGTTGGTTGTTTGTAAATCTTGAGGCTATTTAGCTGCTTAAGGATCTAAATATTCTTTTTTGATTATTTTTAATACTTTTATACATATATTCTAATAGACTTGAATTCCCTGAAGTCAAAATTACAAACTTAGAAAGAAAAACAAGCATTAGTGACAAATTTTAGAAACGAGAATAAATGAACATACATTTGCTCTAAGTCCAGAAAGGGGTATAAGAAGAATTCAGATAAGTGAATTCCAATTAATATTTGACCTTTGGTGAAAAAAAAAAGTCCTCTTGGTGGGAATATCAAAGTCTATAAATGGAAGACAAAATCAACTCCATCCTACCAATTTCCTGCTCAGGGAGAGGATAAATCTGTCCCTCTGAAGTATTAGTTCTTGCTTTAAGAAGGGAAGGGCCCTGTCTTCTCTCCCTCCCTCCTTCCATCAATATAAATTCCAGAGGAACTGGTGACATAAACCTGTTTTCAAATGAAACTAAGGCTTTCGGTGCCTTCTATTCTGTCACGCCTGTCTTACAATAAGAAAAGCAGAATAAGAGAATACATCGCACACCAGTCACTTTTCCTGGATCAACCAGAAAAACAAGTTTCCAGGGCAAATTGCCTCCCAAAGTTTCTAACCCTAACCCTAACCCTAACCCTAACCCTCCCAAAGTTTCTGGAGAAACAGGGGACCCACAGAGTGGGACTGCAACCCACCACCACAGCCTGGAGCAGCTGTCACTGCAGCCTAGAGGGGCTGTCAGAGTGGCAGCTTTGACCAGCTGCCTGGATTGAGTGTGCTCAGTAGGGGAGGAACTGGGCTCTGGGGAGTCGCAGCCAGAGCGTCCCCCAAACCACCACCAAGCATCCTGTGAGGTTCTTATGGTGTAGATACAAGAAAGATCCCTTCCTGGCTCTGGCAAGAGAAGATTTTCAGAAAGTGTTGTGAAATAATTCCAACATGTTCTTCATTACAGCCTGCTTTCCAAGTAAAAATATAAAATAAATGTCACAAGAGGATCGTCCCAGGCAGAGTAGAAGGCTCTTCTTGGTCCAGCCCTTTCCAGCCTTTCTATTTTACTGAAGAGGGGAAAGGTGGTGTGAGACTCACAGCTCAGGCAGATGAACGCACCATGAGTCCCACACTTAGTCAGATCATATATCCTTGCTGCTCCCCAGCGGCCCCCAGTACCACGACACTGGGGACAGCCAGCAGGCTGGAAGAGTCGGACTGTGTGCAAGAGGATTCAGGAGGGGCAGTCAAGAGACAGAGCAAATGTAAGGTGTGAGACCAGTTAAAGCCCTGGCAATCTACAGCTGGCGCACACTAAATACACCCCAAGACCAAGGCAATCAATAAGGCTTCATACTATCGGCTCATATACTTATTTCTCGTAAATACCACACATCCACAATTCAGTGAAAGAATTGCAAGATGTGCCAGAAGGAGAGGAAAACCATAGTGTGAAAAGAGAAGCAGGAATCAGAACGCGATGCGGATGTATCAAGGACTCTAGCTGAAAGAGTAGTCAACACACAAGAAAAGATAGGTAATGCACTAGGCATGGTGGTTCACATCTGTAATTCCAGCAGTTTGGGAGGCTGAGGCAGGAGGATTGCCAGTTCAAGCCCAAAATGAAAAACCACCAAGGACACAACTCAGTGTAAAGGTCCTGGGCTCCGGGTACCACACGAAAAAATAAAAATACAAAAGATCAATAATATAACCATACAGATAGGAATTCAAAGAAATCAAAATGAAATGCTTTCAATCATTTTTTTAAATGTGTTCATTCAAACGCCTGTGACGGTTTCAGCAGCAGACCAGATTAGTCGAGAAAGTTGGTGATTATGAAGATATATAAATAGAAATTTACAAAACTGGAATGAAAAAAGGAAAAGGAATTATTAAAAAAAGGAACAGAAGGGGCTGAGGGGACACTGGGACAAAAAAAGGACATTAGTTAAGAACTGAGGGTATTTGAAGAAAGTAAAGATTCCAAATAATAACAATGGGTCAATACTGGCTTATTTGTTGTAACAAAAGTACCATAATACTGTAATATAAGATGGTACTCATGGGCAAGACTGAGTGTGGCTTATGGAGAAACCTTGTGCTGCCTCAGTGATTCTTCTGTGAATCTAAAATTTAAGTTTTATTTTAAAATTTCCTCCAGAGTCGATGGCATGTTCTATACATAAGCATCCTCTCCATCTGGAAATAGGAAGAAGAAAAGGAGAGAAAGGTGAAGTAACAAAGGTTAAGGTGCTATGTGTTTATGTACCATGCCCCAAGATGCATGTATTATTATGCAGCACAAATACTAACTTAAAAATTTAAAATTTTAAATAGTAAGATACTTGAACTCTTCTCAATCTTGCTCTGAAATTTCCAAGATTAATTTTGACATCATCATATGATCACGCTAATACATCATTTCAATAACTAGCAAATATTTTCTCTTTGATTTTAAGGTTAGTTTTTAAATTTCTACCCCAAAAAGCTGCCAGGAAGCGCAGGAAGATGATGAGAGTGATGATGTGGTCACTGACATTGTAAGTAGCAGTTTAGATGATTTTTTTAATGAATTAAATTAACCCTTACAAGAGATTGTTAGGCTTTATATTAATCACAGTTTTACAGAGAAGTTATCTTTTATTCAGAGGTATGAAGAGCGGAGGGTTTGAATCCTTGGTTGCTAGTGGAGGCCCCCAGGAAGCATCCTTTCAAATGACGAGGGTGTCCCCTGCACTCTGGTGGGTCATACACAAGGACCGCAGGAGGGCTTCCCAACGCCAACATAGGTGATTTTACAGACATTCCTCATTTAATGACCACGTTCTGTTCTTGTGGCCAGGCCATCCAATGAATTGGCAGTTCAATGGGCATCATACATACTATGTGCATTACAACATTCAGAACAAAGAAATAGTCAAAGGAGACTCCAACTTGATGACTTTGCTTTTATTTGCATAACTCTTACCTGCAGTACTGTACTGTATAACAGATATAAAATTACAGCACTGTACTGTAGAAGGAGCCACCCCCAGACCCCCTTGCCCCTCACATTCCTGTGTCATAAATCCACACGCGGGTCTTAGGTCCCAGCGGCAGGTCGTAAGTCCAAACATTCATTAGCCAGCTAGGTCGTTACATGAGGACTATCTGATTGTTGATAGTTACTGTCAAATCGCCTTTGAGAGGATGGTGCCATCACATACCACCAGCTCTACAACCATTCTAAATCTTCATTGTGCCTATAAAGTTAGTGAATAAGTAAATGTTTTTGTTTACGTAATTTTACATAGGACTGAGAATAATGTCATGCAAACTTAAGCTATTTATGTGCCTTTTTCATCAAACTTCTCATAGTACTCTGTCTCCATTATTTTCTGTACGATTATTGGTCTTTTTCTAATTTCTAAAATCTCAAAACGTGAAATGATCAGCACATTGTCTTGCAAATGGTCTTGCTTACATGAGTAATTTAAAATTTGCATATATGCAAATCTACTATTTTATGACTTTGTTATAAGTTTTTAAAATTCTCTTCCATGCTAAGATTACTTATATATCAATGTGTATATATACATTTAAGATGTTTTATTATACTAATTAGGTTTTTAAATATTTATTTATCAAGTCTTTTAATATAGAAAAATGTATAGATCTGTACTATCAAATATGGTGACTTCAGCTATGTGTAGAAACCTGGTCAATATTACTGAGCATTTGAAATACAAATCCTTATGGTGCACACACTGAATAGACACAATTTTTCTTTGCCAATTAAATCTTCTGAAAAGTAAAAATAAAAGTAATTTTAATAATATATTTTAAATCAAAATATCAAAAATATTAGCTTACATATAATCAATCTACAATGATTATGTTTCTTCTTTCATACAAATTCTTTGATAGCTGTTACTTATTTTACATTTATGGTCCATTTTAATTCCTATCATTCACATTACATATATAAGTCAAGTAGCTTTGATAAATTCACTTATCTAATACTTTGTAGTGTTGGGAAAACTTTTTATTATTATAATTATTTTGACTGGAGAGAATTACAGTTTCATACTGTCTCCTATGATATTTTTACCTGTATTTCCTTACCTTATTGTACTAACTCCAGTAAAATGGCTCTCTGATACATGCTGAATATAAATGGTAAGGGCAACGAGGAAGATATTGAGAAGGTGACACTACAGTCTCAAGTTCATGCAATTCAAAACTTGAGTTCTAGCTGCTTTAAGCTCACGTTTTTTTCTATTTTTCTAACTCTTTTTTTTAAAAGTCCTATTTAGTTCACAGCGCAGGTCCCTGAGTTCCTCTACAGCCACTGAAGTGAACTCCTACATGAACTTCAAACACAGCTACTCTACTGCAAATTGCCAATAATAGCGTTAGAAAAATAAAGATCCCAAAGAGAACAACACAAGCAATGAAAAACACATTCCTCGCCCAATTCTCAGCACCTGTTACCAGGGTAGAATGTTTTTTAGCCAACTTCTTGGATAAGTCATGAAGATTAACATAAAGTAAAGAAATATATTTTTTCCTAAAAAATACTAAATGCCACAGAACACTTATGAAAATTCCACTTCACTTCACTATTGTTCAAAACTGTATGACATGCAAAGGAAAAATTCTGCACCCAAACTATGGAAAAATCTGTGCATTTAAAACAATAACAACCATCTGGAGTTTAGCACATTTACCATCTCTTTCCAAGCTCAATTCCTTCCCCCTCAACGGCTCTATGATGCTAATAGAAGTTAAACTTCTTCTGAAAGAAGTTTCCAAATACTTCAATATGCATTTAGTGTACATGAAATATACATGACCAGCATTACTGAAACATTATTAATCCCAGGTAATTTTATTCTTTAAGATAAATTTAATGCTTTAAACATACAAGTATTAATATCTTTATAATATTTTTCACGTGAATCAATAAATATAGTAAGAAAGGAAAATTCTTTTCTACACCAGAAACCTCACTATTATCAAGCGATCGAGAACACTTGGTACTTGGTACAGAAGACTTCTTCAACTATTTTTATTGTGAAAATCATACTAGAATCTGAAGCTTCTCTTCGGACAAGGTGACACGGATGTCATTCTCTGTGCCTCCTCCTACGCACAGTTGTGAAGTCTGAAGATGATGCATAGAAGCCGCCACCCCAGGAGAATCTGGAGGAGGTAAGAAGACAGGCTGGCTTGGGGAGCTAGGACTAAGGTACCAGACACAGACAGAAGAAGCTGACCCATGGCTGGTAGTTCCCAAATTCCAGTGGAGCAACTAAAAGCAGCAGAGGTCTTCCACCCATTCTCCAGGCAGAATAGAAGCCACTTTGAATCCTCACATAGCCCAGCTCCACTGGTGATGGGACCTGTTGGAATCCTGGCATAAACAAGTGGCTAGAACTCGCACTCTCCTTTGCTGCTGGACCAGAGATGCCTCTATACCTCCCGGAGATGCAGAAGGGGCTGGAACATGTAAGAGAGAACCCACTACAGCCAGCCACCAAGACTCCTTTCCTGTCCAGGGACATCAAGGCAAAAGGGACACAGCCACAACCAATGATCCAGGCCAAGAAGTTTATTTGACCTGTAAGACCAGGGCTCTCCTCTCCAATGACACTGGGGAGGTTTGGTAGAAAAAATTGCCCAGGCATAGGAAGTGGACTTGGTTTTTTTGTTGGACCTTTTTTTCCTGCCAGGAGTGGCAACTGAACCCGGGCCCTTTGCATCGAGCTACATTCCCAGCATCTCCACTTTTTTTGTTTTTTGATTTTGAGACAAGGTCTCAGTAAGTTGCCTGAACTGGTCTTGAACTTGTGATCCTCATGCCCTAGTTTCGCAGAGTGCTGGAATTATAGGCATGCACCACCCCGCCTGGCTCAGAAAGCCTATTTAACCCTCCAAGCTGAGAGTTTGCTTGTCCTTCCAGGTGTAGGCAGGTAAAACTCAAGAAAGATACTTAGTAACAGAAAGTGGCTGTGGGAAAAAAAAAAAGAAAGAAAGAAAAGAAAAGAAGGTGGCTATGGAGGGTAGTCTCTCTGTCCATGCAGCCTGAGTCTCTCCTTCCCACGAAAAGACTCTGAAGTACATAAAGCTGCAAGGTGGCAGAGTCCCACCAAAGTCCTTCCCCACAAAGTGACACTCAGGAACCCAGCCCAGCCTGCGGAACTCCCTTTAACCCCTCAGGCTGTGCATCGGCAGAGAAAGCAGGAAGAACAAAATAACAAGGGAAGGCACTGAAAATATACTGCAATGGAGATGCAGCCCACAAAAAGAGGTTGTGACCCAAGGGCTAAATCTAAACATGGAGACATCCTGCTAAAAGAAAGGAAAAAATGTTTTTAAATTAAGACCTACAGTTGTTTAACATAACAGATAAAACTTCCAGGTTATACATCACTTACAACATCAAGAACTAAGGAAACCACAACTTGAAAGAGAAAAGACACTGCATGACACAAAACTGAAGTGGGCCAGCTGTTGCAAATGACCTGACAGGGCTTTTTAAACTTATTTTCATTTTATGGAAAAATAAAACAATTTCATAACCAAATAATAAGAGAATAATAATGGTTACTACACTGGGTAGCAGTATCTTCAAAGTAGTTGCTAAGAGTATAAGACATAAACCAGAAAGCTTCTTACAAAAAAGAAACAAGCAGATAATAACACAAAATTTTCCAATGAACTAAGATGAACTGGTAGTATAAATGAAACAACTGAGCATATATATTGAAGTATTTTTAAAACAATGGAATATGTAATTCAGGGAAGTATTTAAATTTTAAATTTTTCTCTGCTTCCTATTTATCTCTCTTCTATTTTGCTTTTTAAAAAATACATATGACCTGACATGACTTTCAAAGAGCATCATAGAATGCTGTAACAATCAATTACAAGGTATCCTGAAAAAAATAGAAAGGTAGAAAAACTCAGAAGAGTATCTTCAAAAAGAATCAAATGGAAATCATGGAAGTGGAAATGATAATAATATTTTTAAAATTAGCACCACATGAGTTATGATGATTGAAATGAAATTATATTGGCCGGGAATAATTATACTTCTATTTCTTCTAGTTGATACTGTATTTGAAAGGGAGGAAGATGGGAGTAAGGATTTTACACTTCCCTGGAAGTGATCAAATGTTAACACCACATACTGAAAAGTCACATGCACACATTATAATATCCAAAATGCTTACATATGTTGTCAAATCATTATAAAGGTGTGCAAAAAGACATACTCAAAATCACCAAAATAAATCGAGATGGAATCCTGCAGAATGTTCCAGTAATCAGAATGTTCCAGTAATCAGAGAATGAGAACAAGAAGAAATAACCATAAGACAAAACAGCAGACTTGAGAACTATCATGTCAATAATTACTTTAAATGCAAATCAAAACAGCAGCCACTAAAACAGAGCTTAGCAGGGTGGGATAAAGGAAGAAAATGGTCCAACTGCTGCTTACAGGAAACTCACTTCAACTTGGGTGCTGTGGATTTGAATTGTAATCTCAGCTACTCAGGAGACTAAGGCAGAAAGATTTTGATTTCAAGGCCAGACAAGGGAACATAGCAAGACTTTGTCAAGGAAGGATGGATGAAAGGAAAGAAGGAAGGAAGGAGGGAAAGAAGAAGGGAGGGGAAGAAGGAGGGAGGAGAAGGAAGAAGGGAGGGAAGGAAGGAGAGAAGAAAAGAGGGAAGGAAGGAAGGCATAGAGAGAGAGAAAAGGGAAGAAAGAGAAAGAAGAAAAGAGAGAAAAAGATAAAAGAAAGAAAGAGAGGAAAGAAAGGGAGGAAGGAAAACTCATTTCAAATTCCACAACATGAGTGGAATGAAAATAAAAGATGGAAAAAGATATGCCACCAAACACTAATCAAAAAGCAAAAAGAAACTGATATAGTGGACTTCAAAAGCAAAGAAACTTAGGAGAAAAGGACATTTTATAATTATAAAAGGATCAATCTATCAGGAGGACATATAGATCCTAAATTGGTATGTAGCAAACAACATACACAAAACAGAAAAAACAAAACATACAGAGATAAAAGAAGTGAGCATATACTTCAAAACACACCTCTCGGCAACTGATAGAACTACTGGACGGAACACGAGGACCGAGGTATCTGGACAACGGTCAGGCGGCAGGATGTAGTTGAGGCTGCTAAAAAGTCCGCTCAGCAATAGAACTTTGCACAATTTTTTTCCAAGCAACTGTGGAGCCTTTAGGCTGAAACACAGATGGCAAGGAAATTGACAGCAGGAGTCACTTACAAAAACAAAGATCTCAAGTCAATGACTCAAGTCCCTACATCCATAAAGTAGTAAAAAAAAAAAAAAAGAAAGAAAGCAGTAGCAGAATACAAATAAGTTTAAGAGCACAAATCAATGATATTGAAAATAGGAAAATAAAGCAAAGGCATGAAAAAGTGGTTCCTTTGTGGGGGATCAATATAATTGATAATCCCTAGCAGTTTGGATCAAAAATAAATAAGAAAGAAAGAAAGAAAGAAGGAAAGAAAGAAGGAAAGAAGGAAAGAAAAAAAGAAAGAAAGAAGGAAAGAAAAAAAGAGAAAGAAAGAAAGAAAGAAAGAAAGAAAGAAAGAAAGAAAGAAAGAAAGAAAGAAAGAAAGAAAGAAGGAAGGAAGGAAGGAAGGAAGGAAGGAAGGAAGGACGGACAGACAGGCAGACCACTGATACTAAGTGCATATCTGTAGATTCCACGGCCTTTAAAATGACAACAAGGAATACAATGGACAACTTTAAGTTCGTAAATTCTGCAACTTAGAAAGTGTGGACCAACTCCTCAAAACCACAGATTCACCCATGATGAAATAATACTCTGAAAAAACCTATTACCATTGAGTTAGTAAAACCCCTCCAAAAGAAATGTCCAGGCCCAGAAGTTTGCCTAGGAGAGCACTTTAAAACATTTAAAGAGAATCAATAGTCATTTCACCCAGTCTCTTAGAGAAAACAGGCGACAGGGAATACTTTGCCAATTCATTGTATAAGGCCAACTCTGCCTTCTTACCAACACAGGACAAAGTTTCTCAAGAACTTTGGCACAAAAGCACTTTACAAAATATCATCAAACAAAACCCAACAATTACCAACCCAATTATATACCATAACCGGGTAGAGTTGATCCCAGGTATGCACAGCTGGATCAGCATTTGAAAGTTGATCCATGTAATTCATCACATAATCAGCTGAAAAAAAGTCACATAATCTTATCAACTAGTGTGAAAGAAGTATTTAAAAACAAAACATGAAAACATATATATATATCAGCAAGGTAGAAATGAACACGAATTATAGAACTCGATAAGGAACAGCTACAAAATCCTGCAGCTAATATCATTCTTAAGGACTGAAGACCAAAGGGCTTCTCCCTTAAAAAAAAATAAAGAACTAGGGATATCCGTGCTCGCTCCCTGTCTCAGTTACTTTTCTCTCATTGCTGGGACAAAATACCCAACACCCAAAGTTAGAGGAAGAAAGGTTTATTTGGCTCACAGTTTGTAGAGGTTTCAGTCCACAATCAGCTGGGTCCGAGGCAGGGGGGCAGGGCAGACAGGCAGGAGGGAGCAAGGTAAGCAAGGGATGCAAGCAAGGGGACAAACCAGCTTCTTCCTGTATTTTATATCTTATCCAGGCTACCTGGCTTTAGGGTGGGCAGTACTCCCACCCTTAATCCTAATATCCTTAATCCTAGCGTCACATCCTTGATCCCAGCAGAACAATCCTAAAGCAATCAGTGGACTAATTTAGCAATCACACACTCTAGATCCAGCAACCTCTTGCCACATGAGGCTTTGGGGGGAAATCTAGACACAAACCATAACACTCCCCTTACTCAGAATAGCTGCGAGTCTAGTCATACAGACTAGAGAACAAAATCAAAATGATTCTTGAAATGTGTATGACATGATCGTCTATATGGAAATTCCCAAGAAATTTACAAATACACACACACACACGTGCGCGCGCACACACACATACACACACATTCATTTGGCAGGGTGCCGGGGATGGATCCCAGGGGATCACACATGCAAGGCAAACCTTCTATCACTTAGTTACATCAGCCTGGCAGGAGTAGGGTGGAGACAGATGGGGACCGATAGGGGCAGATAAGGACAGATGGGGACCGATGGGGACAGCCTGCAGGGAAGGACAGCCTGACCCTAAGCCCTTCAGCGCAAGTCTGTGAGTTACTCTAAGTGCAGATGGTGGCTACAGACAAAGGGCTGGTTTGGTCTCTGCAGGGAGAGGATGGGACCTAGATGAGGAGGTACAAGAGCTGCAAAGAACATGACACTTTCCCCTGGTGCTCAGTAAGGAGCAAGCAGCCAGGCTGTGCACGGAGGGGCGGCTCAGTTTCCTGGCAATGGAAGTTCGTTTAAAACATGGTCCTAGAGCTACCCTGAGCTCAGGGCAGCTGGTCTGAGCCTGGGAGAAATTCAAGGAAGGAAAAGGTAATATTCTTTAAATCCCAGGAAGGAACTAATCCAGGGTCCTGGATCAGGAAGCAGCAAGGAAGAGCAGAATCCAAAATTCTCTTTCCTGATTTTTTTCTGAGTTCTTTCCTGCCAACTCTCCCAGTAGCAGCTCAGTTCTCCTTTCTGACACTGTCAGAAGGAAGGAAAGGGCACTTCAGGTTGTTGTTGCAAAAACAAAATGTGAAAACAGATCAACAAAAGTCTCCCAGTACTAATAAGTGAATTCAACAAGGTCACAGGATACAGAATCTCCAATCACAGTTCCAGCTCCTGGCAATGAACATGTGGGAATGGAAATTTAACCAAAGGACTAAGTACAGTGTGGTTCGCTTACGTAACATCCTCAAGTTGGCCACCCTTTAAGAGACAAAAACAGGTTAGTGGCTCCCAGAGCGGGGCTCAAGGAAGGGAAGGGGGAGTGGGTGTGGCTATGAAAGGGCGACACGGAGCTGTTCGGATGGTTACTATTCTGGTATTGTGAGCCTGCACAGGTGATAGACTGTAGAATTTAGGATATACACACACACACAGACTGAGAACAGGTGAACCAGAGGAAAATTTGATCATACCAGAGGGTTGGATCGCTGTCAAAATCCTCACTGTGATACTATAGTTTTGCAAAATACAATCCTTAAGGGAAAGTGGGCAATGTCTAAAATAGGTCTGCCTGTATTATTTCCTAAAACTGCATGTAAATCTTTTAATTATCTCAGTTTAAAAGTTATTATTTTATACTCCCTTACTCATAACTCTTGAATCCAGAAGTTGTAAAGAACCAAAAGACTTTCATAATTTGTTCAGTGTTAATACCTAACATGACTTGAGTCCATTGGCCTGCCAAACCTGAATGGAAGAGAAAGTATTTGTAGTGTTTCTATATCCCATGTAGTACAATGTGTGATTTTAAAAATACAGTGAATGTTTAAAAATATTTTTATTACAGTAAAGACATATTGTCATTAATCTCCCTCAAAATAATTCCTCTCAGAAGTAGAAAGAATGATGGAATAAGTGTGTTTGAAATGAAGGGGAATATTGTGAGGGGGCTAAGTGACAATTTTCTTACCTGCAATAATTTAAATATTCACTGTATATTTTGATTATACCTCATATGTATATATTATATAAATCCCATAATGTTCTAAAAGTATGATTCTGAAACATAAGTTGTCTCAAATCTTTCAACGAGCAGCTCTAGACATTTATGGGTTTTGTGGACTACTAAGTTATAATCAGCTCACAGCCGTTGGATATGGGAAGGTTTTGTCCTGAGTCGGAAGCTTATTAAGTCCAAAGAGACCAGTTTATGTTCAACCTACATAAGGAATACAAGTGCTAAAACCACACGGAAATTTTTAAGTAGCAGTAAAGACCTTTATTCTTTCCCCTATACTCATTCATTCAACATTCAATGAATAGTGATTGTATTGGATAATTCGTTACGGTCCTTGGAGAACATTAAGTTATTACATCTTCTAAACACCACTAATCAAAGTAAGCATCATGCTCACATTTTATAAAGAAGGAAATACAAGCCTAGACAATTTAAGTAACACTCCATGTCAGATACCAAGCACCTTTACACCCTGGACTCTATCCTACCCTTACACCCAAGACTCTATCCCACTTTGGGGGATACTGACTTCCCTTCACACTGTGAAACAAGCAGCATGGGGTGAGCTCTTCCCACACACTGTCCCAACAATAGTCCATGGTCATCCTAGAGCATGCCTGTATATTTTCGGAAGTGCCATGGATGCTAACACAAATTCAGTGACTTGTTTTGTGAAATGAATCAATATTTAAGTCAAAAGAACTGATCAAAATAAGAAAAATAAATGAAGCGCAGTTTCACGTAATGGCCTCCTGTTTGTGGGTCCAGCTGTCCTTATTCGTCCCTCCCTGTCTGTGCCAATATATGTGTGAGTTTGACCATGCACCAGACAGCACCAGATTATGGAAAAGTTTCTCTTTCTCCCAGACTAGAAAGCAAAAACACTGAGTAAAGAGAAACATGGGGGTGGCAGAAATGAATCTCAATACAAAAAGCAAAATCTAACTGATGGTATTCCTAAAAAGATATCCCAGGATTGTAGATGCAAATGTAAAAGGCATCACACCAAAACTTGTGGACAATATCAGGAAAACTATTTTTGTGACCTTTGTGGAAACATTTTAAACCAGGCACAAGACCAATACTGTACACAGAAAAGAGTAATAAACTTGACCATATTAAATGAAGAGCTCTTGTTCATTGAAAGACAACAAAAAGAGAGGGAGAAAACATGCCACAGAGTGGGAGAATGTCTTGTTAAAACACATGAGCAGCAAAGATGACAATGTCTACAATATAAACCAGACTCTTACAAATCAATAAAAAAAGAGTACAAAAGAGAAACGGGCACGAGACCTGAACTAACACATCAAATGAAGACAATATTCAGGTCAAAAATTAACTAACCAGTATGAATCCAAACTCTGGTCACTGGGAAATGCAAATTAAGACCTTCACCAGTCACAGCTTTATTCATGGGAATGACTAAACACAAAGATTGACAAATCTAGATGTTGACAAGGACTTTGCACAATGAAAATGTTCTTACACTGTTGGAAGAAATGCAGTGTGGTGTAACCACACTGAAAAGTCACTGGTATTACCTGCTCTCCTGCTAACGATGGGCTTCACTTCCCAGGCTACATCCTCCAACAACCAACAGAGTGAAAAGACAAATGACAGAATAGGAAAATATATTGCTACCTATTCCTTAGACAGAGGACTAATGTGTAGAATATAGAAAGAATTTAAAAAATTAGACCTCCCCCAAATAAAAGACCTAATCAAAAAGTGGGCAACCAAAATAAAGAAGCACTTCTCAAAAGTACAAACAGCCAATAAATACATGGAAAATAAATGTTCAATATATCTGGCCATTAGAAAAATGCAAATTCAGACAACACTGAGATTCCATCTTACTCCAGGAAGAATGACCATCATCATGATATCAAATAACACATGCTGGTGAGGTTGTCAGGGAGAAAGGAACCCTCTACATTGTTGGTGGGAATGTAAACTAGTAGAACTACTATGGAAATCAGCCTAGAGTCCTCAAAAAACTGAAACTAGGCATTCCATTTGACCCAGGTAGCCCCCCTGTAGGTATCTTCCTGAAGATTTAAAGACATCATAATACAGTGATCTATCCATACTCACATTTATAGCAGCACAGTTAACAACAGCTAAATCTTGGAAGTGGCCTGAAATGTGCATCAACAGATGAATGGATAAAGAAAATGTGGTGTTTACACACAGTGGAGTGCTACTCCGCTGTTATGGCTTTTTACTATATGTCCCCCAAAGTCATGCAGTCATAGGTGGGGCTTTTTCAGAGGTGGATCTAGAGTATGTGATACTGGGATGCAAGGGTGCGTAATTATTAAATCAGTCCACTGATTGGTTTGGCATTGCCCTAATCCTGGCAGCCTGGCTAAGATATAAGGGGCAGAAAGATGCCACTAAGGCGTCCCTTGCATCCCTTGCATGCCTTGCTGCCTAAGGTCCCTTGCATGCCTTGCTGCCTTCTGACCGTCTGCCCTGCCGCCCTGCCTTGGATCCAGTCGACTGTGGACTGAAACCTCTACAAACTGTGAGCTAAATAAACCTTTCTTCCCTTAACTTTGGGTGTCAGGTATTTTGTCTCAGCAATGAGAGAAAAGTAACTAAGACACCTTCCTTAAAGAAGGATAAACCTGAGTCATTTGTAGGAAAATGGATGCACACTGAGACCATAATGTCAAATGAAATAAATCAGACACCCAAGATTAAATATTGCATAGTTTCTCTTATATGAGAAACCAAAAATATAAAAAGCAAAATGAAAGACAGATAGTAGAAAATAGGGAAATTGATGTTTTGCAAATGGGAAGAGGACCAAGAGATGGAGGAAGGGAGATGGAGAAGGGAGAAAGGAGAAGTAAAGATTTAAGATGTGTTATATACATGTACCAACTCCTTATGAAGAATGTGATCATTATGTGCTATGAACACGTACTAATAAAAAGTAAAAATTGGAGAAAAAAAGAACAATTGTATGAAGTGAGGGGGGATTTTGAGGGGAATTAACGGCAATTTGTCTTTTACTGTAATAAAGTTTTTAAAATTCAAACATCCACCATATTGTCCAATCATGCCTCATATAATTCTTCACAGTTGGTTACTATTCGATAAAAATTATTTCACGTCTAACGATCCTAGAAGCCCATGTTCAGTGCTAAATACTAGGTACCATTTAATAAAAACTAAGTACAGTACTTGTGTTAGTCAGGGTTTGCAAGGGAATAGATTTAAAACAGGATACATAAATTATCCTATAATATCCACCCAAAAAATCAAATGCAGAAGAATGTAAGAAATCTGCCTGCACACTGGAGACCCAAAGAAACCAGGCAGGGCCTGGATCCCACAGCAGTGTCCCCACCCATCCCGCCAGAGGACTGGAGCCCACAGCAGTGTCCCCACCAGTCCAGCCGGAGGCCTGGAGCCCACAGCAGTGTCCCTACCAGTCCAGCCAGAGGCCTGGAGCTCACAGCAATGTCTCATGCAAGTCTGCATCAGGGATCTGCACCGGGAAAGCCCGAGGGCCAGGGCTGGAGGCTAGAAAGTCCACTCCAGGGTAAAGGATCTGTGCCAGAGGCTGAGGGGTCTGCACTGGATCCAGGAAGCGATGCCCAAAACAAAGGTGAAGACCAGAGCCCACTGAAGAAAATAGCAGCCATCACCAAAGACGGTGAGAACCTAAGCCTCCTCCAGCGACAAGAACAGCTAAATCTGTACTAGGAAAATCAACTGCAACCAACCCTCTCCTAGGAAATAGCAATCTTCCCTCCTTTTGTCCTTTCATGGCCTTCAAGCCACAGTCCTCAGGTGGGTCTTCCACGCCCAGAACCACGCTGACCCATTTCAGCTGGGTGTTCCCAATCAAGTTGACCATTAATTAATCTACCACAGTACTGCTAAGTATCGAGCACCCTTTTCCTCAGAGATGGCGTTCGGAACTTTTAGGCTCTTGATAATTTGCGGATCTGCATTTTAAAACAATCAGCACTAGCAAGCTGCCTTGGAGTGAGAGGAGTTGGACCTCAATTCCACGATAATCCTCCACGCCATAAGCATGATGCACTTTGTTCGTCGTCCATTAACAAAAAGAAACCGATTGAACAAATCCTGTGTGGCAATTATGAGAAAGGGCATGACAGGAAAAGACATCATTTTCTAAAATAAAAGGGTGCTGAGAGCCTCCTGAAGAAGACCACTGGGGAACGCGAGAATAACGGCGTCCAGAGCCAAGAGCGTCACAGCAGGGCACCACTGCTGTTCCCTGCAGAAGCAACCGGCAGCTAGTCTTGTCCCTCAGACTCCACGCAGAGCTGTTCAGGGGCGTGCTGACTTCCTCTGTAAGCTCCCCCAACAAAGGGGTGTTTGTTTGATTGTTTGTTTGTTTGTTTAGGGTTTTTTTTTGCAATCATAAACACTGAGCCCAGGGCCTTGGCACTAAGCTGCTTCTCCAGCCCTGTTTTTAACTTTTTGTTTGTAGACAGAGTTTTTCTAAATTGTCCAGGTGGGACTCTGACTTGTACCCTCCTGCCTTAGCCTCCCTTCCAGGCTGGGACTACAGGTGTGGTCACCCTGCTCAAGGCTATTTTTAATGGAAATTACCCTGATTAGGGTCAATCATTTCAGGGAAAACTGTGAAGTCTGAAATCCAGGGCCAAGAAGTATGGGTTTGTATCTTATTTCTGTCACTGACAAGTATGGACATTTGTGCAATTCTCTTAGGTCATCCAAACCCCAGTTTCTCTATTGGTAAAATGGGAAAAATGAGCGAAGTCCTTCCTAGGCAGACATCGTCGGTTAGCCTGTTCACTGATGAACCATACTCTCTTTTGTCACTGTCTTCTCCAAAAAGGAGCCAAGCAGGTGGTCACTCCTTTGCATCACAGAGCCAGTAAGACACGGAACAAACCGTACTTGTCTTAGACTTCAGACTGAACTTTTCTCCCTTTTACCTGTTAGGCACCCAGATGTGATGGCTGCCTCAAAGCAACCACATTATAACCTGAGGCACCAACATCAGTCCTGGGTTTGGGAAGGCACTGTCGGGCAGCTGCATCAACACCAGCAAGTACCATTCTCCAGACTTCCTGTTTTCCATGAAAAAGAATCTTCATTTGGTTAAGTTCACTGTAAAGCTTATTTTTAATTAGTTGTAGCTGAAAGCATTCCTAACCACCAAGACAGTTTAAACTGTTTTTAATTAATAGGCATTATAAAAATATGATCTCTAGTCGCTATGCTTGATGATACCTATCATAGTCCATCACATAAATGCCAATTTGTGCTGAGTGGAATTAAGTGATATTTACTCATGTGTCAGATAAATCTTGTTCACTGGAGGAAATTTTTAAAAAAGAGTGACTCCCCTCCAGGGGAGTCAAAGGGTGAGCGTCTTGAGGTCTATGAGCCACAGGCAAACGCATTAGCAAAATGAGAGCCCAGGATGGCTTTATTTAAAACAGAAAATCTATAATAAATTAGCCCTGTTGGAGCCGTGGGATGGAAAAAAAAAGAATTTCGTGATCTTTGTGTCTCTCCTCAGGGAACTAGTCTTGGCAAAAACAAAAGCTAACCTTACAAGGAGATGGCAGTCGCCCGGGAGTCCTCCCTTCCTGAGCCACCCTCCCGCAGCCGCCTCCCAGAGCCCCAGCGTATCTTGCCCACGGGGCACCACACGAGCACCGGGCTTGGACGCGCTCAGTGGAATCCCTCCGAGGCCCGGCTCTGCCCCTGCCCTCTCCCACACCCCCACGGTGCAGCCAGAGAGAACCACCCAGTACCCTCCCGGTAGATGGCTAGCTGTCTGCTCAACCACCTTCCCACAGCAGCACCTGCCGGGAGAACCCCAACCCAAAGGGCCCGCTCCAATGCCAGTCCACACCGATACTCTCCCCAGCAGAATGTGTGGCTCCATCCTGCATTTCCCTCCCAATGTTCAGCAACGGAACCCACAATGTGTACCTTTCACTAATTATATACTCTTCCCCTCATTTGAATATGAGCCCAGACTGCATCATCATGTATCCGAGCTATTAGGATGGATCACGAACTTCCAGTTCCCTGGAATTGACGTTCAGTGTGTAGAGTTAGGTGTATCTGTGCTCTGAAACGTGGAGGGCTACAGAGAAGCCAGAGGGAGAGCATTCGGAAAACTAGGGGCAGAGATGTCCAAGTAGTTCCTCCTGTTTAATTATTTTAATGTGTGTCTACATACTGATTCTCTTTACTGCTTACGTCCACTTTACTTCGTGGAAGGAAGAATATTTGTCTGCCCTCTATTTGTGGAGAGAAAAGATAAATGATTTAGCTGACCAACTATCCCCAGCACCTGCACACAGCAGCCTCTGAGAAGACATTCAAGAACTGTCTTCCACATTGAGAAACAGCTCCAGGATCCAATTGGTCTTCGATGCCTGGTGGCCTCCAGGATAAATAAAAACTTGTGATTACCCTCGGGACCGCTGGTTTCCATTTTTATCCCTTAGCGTTCGACTAAACCCCACAGGAAAATAAGAAACCTACACCAACTTTCCTAATGGAAGCTGGGTCTGATTATGAAACGTCTGAAACACAAAAATGGGTCACACATGGCTGGCTCCTGGCACCGCGTTCACGCTCTGCTTCCCGCCGGCCCTCCTGGGTGGGGCAGGCCCACGCAGACGTTCAGCTGCAAAGCATGACAATGTGCATCCTGGTCAGAATATTAACTTTCGACTGGCGCTTCTTCACCATGGTCACATGGAAGTGTCTTACTGGCCCTTTAATGTTTTTGGCCAGCACTCCTAGAAATCCCACGATACATCAAAGAATTTGAATGTATGCAAGAGGCTGAAGGATAATGTTCACAAATTTTATTTTGTTTGTTTGTTTGTTTTCCTGGCAGAAGACAGTTGGCTGTCACCTAAAACCTTCTTAATAATTAGAGCTACATGACTACTTATGCCTTCAAGGACAGAAATCTAAAAGCCGAAGGGCAAGGATCACAGGGCTGGCACCGGCCATTCATACTTCATCTGCACAGGGCTAGGCAGTTGTTGTTTTAAACATGACGCTGGACTTTAAAATTTTATAAAAATGACAGTGCACCGAATTCACTCTGATAAGGTAACTTTAGGTCCCAGAATGGCTCAGATGATTCTAAGCTGCTCTTGGGAAGTGATTAAGAAGAAAGGGATCCATGCAGCCGTGTTCTCCACATGTGTCCAGTCTGTGATGAGGCTGGGCAGGTCCCCGCAGCTCCGAAGAGACGTGTCCATCACATCGGCATCTGTGCCCAGGCCAGCCCCGGCCAGGTCCCAGCCCATACCAGCAGAAGCCAAACGAGTGCTGACCCGGGAAGGCAAGCTCATTGGAAGCATCCCGATGAGTTTCAAATCTCCTCTCTGCCACCTACCAGCTGGAATTACAACACCTGCCATCTCCTCTTTTTAATACATGCAGAAACATTTTATTACCATTCTTCAGACAGCATATTAGTGAACACACCAGACTGCATCTTCCAGATGACCAATTAGACACCCGACAATGTTGCCTTTGGTTCCTGAGAACCTTGATGTCATCTGTCTTCCCCGGATCCAGTCTGTCCCTGACCCGGCCACGGGGACCCCAGTTGTGCTTGGCAGGGGAGAACACTCTACTGTTTCAGTTCTGCTCCAGCATGACTGCTTCCTGCATCCCACGATGTGTTTCCTTGTCAGTACGCACAGGGTCCGGCCAAGGGATGGTGCTGTGAGTTCTGATGGAATAGCCGCGACTGTGGCGGCACACAGCGGTTCTGCCACTGGATGTCATAGCAAGCTCGACTTTGCCGTCTGGAAGAGAAGGGTACCGAAATTTACAACAAACACAGCCAACTCCATCATCATTTATGCTTTCCTCGCCGACTGCTATCTAGCTCCTCTCCACTTTTCTCTGGTCGCAAATTCTTTGAATTGGAGGTGAACACTTCCAGATAGATCTCTTCGCCATCATCCATTTTACTGCCACAACCACTGTGATGTATCAGGATGCTTATGAGGTAGGATTTAAAAGACATCTTGAAAAGAAACGACTGTTAAAATATGTTTCAATGCAAACAATTTTCACCTGACAGCTGCTTACTGCGAGCCTGCTGGTGTCTGGAATGTTTTATCATCTAACTTCAGATTATACATATGCAAAAGTGGAGAAAAATATCTAATGTTGAAATTTTTTTTAATGAAAAAAAGCTACGTAAAAGCAGTTGGTCCTTTGCAGGGAGAGCAAATCAAAGCCAGTTCCATTTCCTCTTTTTTTTTAACTGTAATTGTTTGTTTCTTTATTTTATTAGCATATGCGTGCAATAAAAGAGTGATGTTTGTTTTAGGGAATTGGTACATGCACATAACGTATCTTGATTGTTCTCAATCACTTTACCTCACCTCCCCCATTCCTTTCCCCAGCTCCTTTTGCTCCTGAGGGCAAAGACAGTACAAGCCTGAGATCCCTTCTAGATATAATGACCCATGCTTGACTTTCCAGCCAGAGAGCTAGGACTTGGAGCAGATGGTGGGGCAAGCTACACCTGCCTGAAGCTTAGGTGCTAGATTCTCGGCCTCCTCCAACGCTTTCTTTTCATCCCAAGGAATCTGGGAGACTCAGTGTTCCTACAGCCATGAGCTGCATCTGGTGCCTTAGTGAAAGTCCGTCACTGGTCTAAGAGCACCAGCCTGCATCAACCCAATTAGCCTAATGATCACCAGTGCTGCACTCTGATTAACATGAGCTAGGTAATAGCCTATGTGCTTCTGTATAACAAACCCAGATCTTCACAAAACCCTGCAAAGCAGATATTCTTTCTACCCCCATTTTATGCCCATGGAAAGTAAAGAAGAGAGGTTCGGAGCTGGTTGCATTGAGAGGGTGGGGAGCCATGGAGAGGATTTTCCCAAGGTCGTGAACTCACAGTGGCATCTCCCATCTGGCTTTGGGTGGGCTCCAGGACTTGGTGTTGCTTTGGGATGCTGTTGTAAAGGCTGAAATGTTGTGACAATATCACACACAAAAGCTGCCTGGACGTCTTTTGGGGTTAGAGGTAGGTAGATGCTGAGGCTACATTTCCTGATGGAAATAACAAGCTCTGCTAGTTTTCTGTCCCTGTGACAGGTATCTGAGATAAATCAACTTCAGAGGGGGAAAAGCTGATTTAGGCTCCAGGTTTCTGAGGTTTCAGTCCATAGCCTGTTGGCTCCATTGTTTTTGAACTGTCATTGCCTGATACATTACGACCCCAACTGCATGGTGAGGCGAGGTTACTCACTTCCGGTCAGCCAGAAGCAAAAAGAGAGGAAGAGACTAGAGTTTCAATATCTCCTTCAAGAGCAACCCTAATGACATCACCTCCTCCCACTAAGCCCCGCCCTTTAAAGGCACCACACCTCCCCACGGGCTGCCACCTAGCCTTTAACACATGGTCTTTAGGGGACATTTAAGATCCAAACCTTAGCACTAGCCCTGCTGCAAGGAAGCAAGCCAGGTATCCTGGCTCATTTGTTAGCCAGGTGGCTTGAGATCGTGAGTTTGTTCAAAAAGTAACAGTTAGTGTTAGAATGGTTCTTGTTTCATGCAGAAATTTAAAAGATGGCCTTTTGTGCCACTGTCATTTGAAGGACCAGACTTGGAAAGGGGGATTCTGAAGGTGGTAGCTTCAGTCGCCAGCGGCTTCCTGAGAATCTGAAGGCTGATCCAGCTCCTCTTGGCTGGCCCGATGGAAAATGCATTTATATTTGGCAAATGCCAATACAATTGGGCTTTTTAAAATTCCAGGAGACTTTAATTGCAGAAAATCACTTAAGTTTAAATCCTTTATTGTCTTTTTTTTTCACTCTTGAAGCTAAGCAATGAAATGAGACCAAACTAGAGTTTAATAAAAGCTAATTCCCTCTAGAATTCAGAGCACATCTTTAAACTGCCTTAAATCTTCTGTTCATGAAACTCTGCCCAACTAACTGCAAGCGTCCACAGTCTGTTTCTCATTTACACGTTTTACTCTCTTCAGGAGATGGAAGGAAAAATAACCAGAAAATAATGCCTCTGGAATTGTCACTGTTCCTAGTCATCCTGTACAATGGCCAGGCGCTATTCATGGTGTGGGAGAGAAGAAATTTCTCCCTGAAAGGGGGCGCTAGGATCCCCGATCGTCTGTGGCAAGAAGAGAGCAGCCCAACTAGGTACCTTCTGCGTGTCCTTGCATGTGGCCTTCATCTCCCCAGACCTCAGGACATCACAGAGATGTGTGTGCATCCTGCTGTCACCAAGGAGACACCCTCAGAGGCGTGGCCATCACATGGGAGTAACGTGCAAAACCAACACAATGTGCACACCACACCAGCAGCGCCACTTCTCAAATCGAGTCTCCTGCTTGGCAGAGTTGCCAGATAAAGTCAAGGAGGCTGAGTTATGTTCAAATGTCAGGTAACCAAGAGTGTATGTTTGTGTGAGTGTCTCAAATGTCATATGGACTTAGATAGACTCCAACAATATTCATGGCTTATCTGACTTTCTAATGGAACTGACCATCCTATATTTTATTTAGTTAGTGTGGCAAATGTCATTCTAGGTTATTTCTCCTGATAAGAGCCAAATGTTAGCTATCTTGTTCTCTAATTGACATAGAACCCAATTTAATTTTTCTAATTAAGCCGGATGTGTGGGATACTGCTGCTTTCTATTTCATTTCAGGGCTCAGAGAAGGAAAGAAAACAGGCTGGAAAAAGGAGGAAGGAAGACAAGTGACCAGAAAGGAAGAGTGGGAGTGAAGGAAAAAGGACAGGAGAACAAAATGAAGAAGGAGCCAGAGGAGAAGAAAAAGCAAGAAAAGGAAAGAAATCAAGACTTTCTACAAAATTTTCTATTTTCAAAACCGAGTACCCTGCTCTATCAGAATTAGAAACTGCTACACAGTAATTTATCTTCATAATGAAGTGATGAGCTATTCTCTCTGGAAGACAGCTATTTAAGAAGGTAACTTATGAAACATTGCTTTATTACCTTTCATTTTGTATATGTATTTTATTAGATAAATTACAGCTATAAGTGCCATCTTTCTCAAAAATAATCATCAACAAGGAGCCCTCCAATCATTAGATTCCAGGGTGTCAACTACATTTCGTGCAGCTCCATTCAGTTTTTGTCCCCTCAAAAGCTATCCAACAAGTCCCAAGCCATCTGGATATCTACAAGAACTGAAACTTCAGCATTTTTATAGGGAAAATAATTCTCTGATTTAATTTTTTAAAAATATTTACCCCAAGGTTGTATCTCTGTATACACACAGTCACATTTCTCATTAATTTAAAAGTCGTCTGACCTCCCCAGGCCCTGGCAGCTTTGTGCACATAATGAGGCTTGGCTACAGCGGCCAGACAAACTTTCCTGCTCAGACGCTGAATGATGCCCAGAGCCAGGCTTTCAATGGGTAATTGCATGTAGAAGATTTAAGCGCTACTTTGCTTTGCTGAAAGGTGGTTGCAGAATACAAATATACACTTGCTTTTGTCTCGTTTCAGCTTCCAGGAATACAAGAGATGGTGTTTTCTACCCCGTTTTCACGACTGCTCACCCCAAGCAAACAAAGGTGAGCGTTCTAAGTGATGGGGGAGGGAATGCTGAGTCACACCGTAATCTTTCCTACTTACTTAAGGCTTATCATGTTTATTTGAAAATACCAGCAGGATATATTCCAGTGGGAACAGAGACCTAGGAAAATAAAATTGCATTCAGGGCCAACATCAACCATGACTTAGCTATAAGGTCCTTTTCGTTGTCCTCCTTTGATTCTCAGCTTATGTGGCTCAGCAGTTGAGAGCGTTTGACAAGGAGGTGTGCAGGCTTTCCCACATCCTGGGGACACTGCTGTCCTGGGGTCACACATACAAGCTGACCTTGTTTCTTCCTTCATTATGCAGGAAAACACAGGCATAGCCACACACAGTGCAATGCATCTGGCTTTTAGCTGGCTGTAGCTAAGAGGGTTCAGGGAATGAAGACAAGAAAGACTGAGAGTCCTCAGAGGAAGGTGCAGAGGACAGTGGTGAGGATCCCAAAAGTGCGGGAAGGTCAGAGATGACAGCAAAGCTAAGCGATGCCCCTGTGTGTTCCCCGGGCGGATGTAGGGATGAGGGAGGTATGCTGCTGTCTCTAGGGCAACAACACAAGGCACATCAACAGGAAGGTCGATGTACAGCAGTGCCAGCAGGTAGGAGACAAAAGCCACCATGAAGAACATTTGTCGTGACTCCCAAGAAGAGGGCACGTGGCAGGCCACACAGAGCCACTCGGGAAGCATAGGTCGGCCAGCAAGCAGGGCACACGTGAGCAGGGAGCTTCAGTGTGCAGGAAGGGACAGCTTGGGGCTGGCCGGAGTGAGTCACTGCACGGCTCTGTGGCCCCAGTGCTGTCTCTGCAGGCTTGGTACCTGCCGTGGGGTGAGGGAGGCGGTCTAGGTTGCATGGATTGAGTTTCCAAGGTGCACTGATGAGCGAGGTGTTCGCTGTCTCTAGGCACCTGTCGGTCCTGGGAGTGGCTGTGCCCCATGTCAGCTCACCCCAGAGGTCACAGCACGGGAATATAGAAAATGAAAGACATGGCCATGTGACAGGTGGCTTGTGGCGACAGGGATAAAAGGGCTCTAACCACCCCTCTTCCAGACCCCTGACTCCCCATCTACCTCAGGCTCTTCCTGCTTCTGCTGGGCGACAAAGAGCTGGATGTTACAGCCGTTCCCTCCTGGGGGCAGATGGCAACTCCTCTTCCTAGAGGCTGCAGGCTGTGGACCGCTCTTCTTCCCAGGGAGGCTTCCCCCACCCCAAACCATCCTCCGTGTGATTCGGCGGGCAGAAAATGAGCTGGTCACTGCAGCTTGTGTCCTAGTCCTAGAGGAAGCCCACAGTGTCACAGCAGCCCCAGTGGAGAAGACCTGATCTCATCCCGCAAAATCAGCCCAGGCCTCTGTGACTCTCTGGGGTCTCCAGCACAGTTTTATGGGGCACACGGGACAGTGGAACGCTCTGTTTGCAACACTGGGCACCTCCCCAGGCCCAAGAGAGTGAAAAAAATACCAGCCACTCCCACACTTACTGCCTGCCCCTTCCAGAAAAGAAAGGCCCAGCTGAGAAGGGGGAGAAGGAGGCAGCAAGTAGCCGGTTGGAAATCCTCTGAAAGCAAGAGACAGAGCATTCATACCTGCCTCAGAATTCCTTAAATTAACTGCCACACGTCAGCACAGATCCATCTTAACTCACATTTGCCAGAGAAAACCTCCACATCAGTGAAGTCCCACGTTTAATGGATCCCCAACTTTCCTGAAGCAATCGAGGAAACATTTCATGCTCAGTAATCAGTAACTTCTTACTAGAGAACACCAAATTATTCCTCCTATTGCTGAAAAATGTTACACAATTTAAAAGTTAGCATTTTAGGAAAAAATTCAAATGTACACATTTTAAAGTATGATAGGCTGATTGGTGGTGACTTTTAAGAAAGTAAACTTCATTATTGATAAGGTTGGAGATGCTATTAGGTGCTGAATTGGACCATCTCCTCCCATCAAAAACAATTACATGTTGATGTTCTAATTCATTCTTGTAACAAGTATGTGACCTTCTTTAGAGATAGGATGTTTATAGAAGTGATCAGGTTAACATGAGGATAAACCTGAATCCGGGGTGGCTGCTGTCCCGCAAAGGGGGGAAGTTTAGGTACAGAGACAGATGGAGAAGGAACATGTTGTGAAGAGACTCATGGGGAGAGGGCAGCCATCTCCAAGCTGAGGAAGGAAGATTTGGCAGGAACCGACCTGCTGGTACCCTATCTCAGCCTTTTGGCCTCCAGAACTGGGAGGTAATATATTCCTGTTAAGTCATCCAGATTAAAGTTCTTTGTTATAGCAGCCTGAGCAAACCAATACAGACACATATCAAACCTACAACCTGTTCTTATATCCACTCACTCATGCACACGCAATCTCGTGCAAAGCTATGGAAGGTGAGAGGTGGGCTTTGCACAGTCAAATTTATAGAAAAAAGTGGCCCACAAGACAAATTTGCCCTGGAAGGAGAAATGTTTCTAAAAGTTTAGTTAGAAAGCAAGATAGCTCTCAGAGCCTTTAAGTAAAACCATATGAATGTTAATCAAGGGTGGCAGTATTTAGATTGCCATTGGATTAAAAACCCAAGTGCTATTTTCAGATGTTACCAAATAACTAAATAGGGGGCACTGCCTAATAAACTTTACCTAAGCAGACTATTCTATGCTCTATTACATACTTAGACTCATTTATTACAGGGATGATGTGTCAATAGATGAAGAGACCAGAGCAGGGAAGTGTCCATGCTCCTCCTTACCTCATGGGATGTGTGGATGGGGAAGCTGACAGGTCACCCAAGAGCACTGACCTACACATCATGGGTCACCAGCAGGGATATGCCTATTGTTTGGATCCTAAATGCCCCAAAAGCTCTTATATTAAAGACTTGGTCTTCAGGGTGGCACTTCTGAGAGCTGGTGGGAACCTGAAGAAGTGAAACCTATGAGGAGGTCTTTAGTTGCTAGGGAGATGCCCATCTCAGAGACAACAGGGCCCCAGGCCCCACCTCACTCTACTCTGCTCCCTCTATGATGGGTGCCTCTCACAGCCCAAGCAATGATGCCAATTGATCATGTCCCAGAACCTCCAAAACTGTGACCCAGGGTAACCCTTTTCTCTTTAGAAGTTGTTACTCTCAGGCATCTGTTATAGCAATGGAAAGCTAAGTAACACAGACACAATATTAGGATACGTTCAGAATGATGGAGCTTTCTTTAATTACCCCTCCAACACGGGAAAAGCAAAATACATAAAAATAACAAAAGTGTACATGAGATTAGGAAACTACAGTAAAATATTTCTGTTCCTGACTTGTATTCTAAGATTTTTTTTTGTCTTTTTTTTTTAATTTGGAGTGAGAGGAATAGCTTTTATAAGATATTCTAGGACAGAATTTCCTCTCCTGGAATCTTTTCAGAATGAATCATTGTAATAGAATCTGCCAAGTAAACAGCTGTGGGATTTACATAGTAGAGGAATATGGATATTTCTAGGAGAAAGCACATGGGAACCATCCCCACGCACTTCTGAAGAGTCTTTCATATAAAAACAATAAAATATGGACCAGAAAAGCCTAGGAAGGCACACAGTCTGGGGATGGAAATCTTTTTAGTTTGCCCACACACTTAAAGTGAGGGTGTTAGGTGTATGAGGAGATGCTGCGGCCCTCCACCAAGCTGGGGCAGTTTGGGACAGAACCGGTGTGAGCTTTCATTGTACCGATGATGCAGCTCAGAGGACAGCACGCATCACCTCAGCTTTGTCCACATCCACGACTTCTCCCACAGAAGGAGTTTGCTGTGAGGGATCACAGATCGATAAGTTCCTTGGTCAAGTTGTATCAGAGATCAGGAAAATGACAATTGAAAGCACCACCAGGCATCAGATACTTACAAGGGATAAACTAGGCTGATGTGCAGATTTTGAGTCATGGAATTTGTCAGCAAAATCTCGTAAATCGAATCCAGAAGTCTTAAGAAGAATCTCCATTAGATAAACGAAGGGATAGGTGTGTGCACATATTACTTCAAACTATGGAGATGGAGAAAAACTAAAAGCAGACAGTGAAAGGATTGCAGGTGTATCTTCCTTCTGTGGCTCTCCATTGGAAGGAATAAAGCAGGAATTCAGTTCTCTTCTTGGCCATTTGTTTAGCCATACCAATGCACTACTTTGACAGATTTCCACAACATAGAACAAAAGCAAACCAAAAACTTCCTTGAAATATTTTAAGAGTAGAAAGAAAGGGTGGTCTTAGAAAAAAGTTTTTTTCTAGTTGTTTCTGGTTCTTTTTTCTCTCTCTCTCCAAGACAAATGGAAAATAGATATATATTTAAAATGGAGGAGGTTAGTTCCAAATATAATCCCACTTTCTGGTTTCATTTACAAAGTTGAGAGGAAATTGACAAAAAGAAAATTTTAAAATAGGTACAATAACAACTGAGCTACACTTCCTAATAGCCAATACTGATATGAATTGAATTGGACCCTAATTTTTTAATAGATTTTTACTAAAATTTATCGAGCTTAATTTTATCAAAATTACACAAGCTTACAGACCACAATACATTGGGCCTTTTGCTTATAACATGGACCCTAATTTTTAATATAAGAAGTGTATAAGCAGATATAAACTCTAAAATAACCAACTTTTGTCATATAAAAGACTTCGCAAGAATTTTTTTCCCCAAATAATTTGGAATATTCGAACAGGATGGAAAATTCTGAGGTGAGAAACCTGATAATAAATATACTGTGCAAGAGTTTTGAAATATCAAGATGTTTATGGTTTTTCTATAAATGACAAATTAGAAAATTTCTCATTCCATAAGAGGTAGAGTTTGCAAATTCCCAAGTACTTTCTACAAATCCTTCCTTCCAAAGTTTTGTTCTACTAAACAGTCTCCTAGTAAATACTGATCTTAAGAAGATTTTGATATCTAAGAATTGTTAAGAACAACCTAAAAGAATTTTCCTCATTCAAAAATGAGGTATAACACTTTAGCTTCTTTAGGCTGTGCTCTGTGCAAACTTAAACGGTCACCGAGGGTCTTTCAAAGGCGGGGAGGTGGCAGGTTTCACCTCTCCGGTTCAGAAATCCAACGGGCACAGCTACTGTCCACGCCCAAAGCTGAGGCACAGTAGACTTCAGTGCTAGCCTTTCCCTGAGAGTCTCTCACTCTGATCTCTGCTGCTGCCCACTCATGAGACAAGGATGGATCCCTCCCTACTGTGTGCTGCGCTGGTGGGACATGGACACCAGGAAGCAGAGCCTGGAGTTTAGATCCACTTACACACTCGCCCCCAGGGTATGCTCAGGCCACGCTCCACCCAGATGTCACACAACATTGCTGTGTGTACTGTAGGTTTGGAATGTTTCTTGAAGAAGCATGTCTCCTAAAAAAATAGTGCTTACACTCATGCAAGAGCAGCACCTTCCAGCCCCAAAACATGATCTTATAATGTAAGAGTACTTGAAGTAAAATGGACCGATGGTTGGGTGGATGGACGGACGGATGGACGGACTGATGGATGGACGGATGGATGGGTGGGTGGGTGGGTGGTTGGATGAATGGACAGGTGAAGGGATTAATGAATGGATGGATGGATGGTTGGGTGGACGGATGGTTGGGTGGATGGATGGATGGTTGGATGAATGGATGGGTGGGTGGATGGATGGGTGGGTGGATGGAGGGATGGACGGGTGGATGGAGGGATGGACGGATGGGTGGGTGGATGGTTAGATGGTTGGATGAATGGACAGGTGAAGGGATGAATGGATGGATGGATGGGTGGGTGGATGGGTGGATAGGTGGATGAATGGATGGATGAATTACCTCTATGTCCTAGGCAACGAACCAAATTTTACCTGCATTAATTCCTTTTGTCCCACAACCATCTTTACCAAATCATTAGTTTTGTAAGTTTGACTAGTGAAAAGTGAAGCCCTCAGAGAAACAAAGGTGACATCCCAGGTTAAATGTTGTGGTTTAGATCCAAACAGTCCCCCAAAATCTCATGTGTTGACAGGGTGCTTTCGGAAGATGATTAGATCATGAGGGCAATGTACTCATCAGTGAATTAATCCATTGATGAGTTCCTAGCTGAATGTGATGTTAGAGGCAGGCCTGGTCAGAAGAGGTAGGTCACTGGATGCATGTTCTGGAAGGTTGTATTCGTGTCCCCAGTTCCTCCCTTCTCTCTCTTTGCTTCCTGGCAGCCATGGGTTGAACCCCTTCCCTCCATCATGATGTTTCTGCTTTGGAGCCAGCCAATCATAGATAGACTCCACTGAAACCATTGGCCAAATAAACCTCTTCTCCTTTAAGATATGAGGGTCAGGTATTTTGTCCTGGGGATGAGAAAGTGCCTAATTCAGCCACAAAGCCACTAAGCCGGAAGATTGAATTTTGATTCCAAATTGTTACAATCTCAAAATTCATTCTGCTAATTCACAAGACTTGAAGAAAGGAAAGCATGGAAAGCTAGATTCCTTTTCTCTATTGCTCCAGAGTACTGAATGCCCTGTTTCATTCACAACTCACCATCCTGAGATTCAGAAATTTCCGATGAGTAAGGATCATTCTCACAGGTGTGTGACTCTATGCAGGGGAATTGGACTCCCCAAACTTTGGCTTATACAACAAAATGGCTTTGTTCTATTATCTGCGCACTTCCACAAAAGAAAACAAACTCTTAAGTCTTCTTTTGCCTCCAAAGTCATGATCCAGAGCAGTATTTCATCTACTGTATGAGACCTTGAAATGTATTCATAGGGTTATTAAAGTATGTTTTCTATTCCATTTTTTATAGCCAAGTCATTACAATTTGTCTATTGTCTGGATAAATGAAACTGGAGACTTCCTATTGGAGAAACGTCCATGTCTTTGACTCTGTCCTCGGATCTCAGAGATGGCAGAAGCTAAAACTGGCAGGAGCCATGAAGATGTCCCACGTAACCTGTCGTGTCTCAGAGACCTCCACCTGCTGTGTCTTTAAGACCTCTACCTTTGGTTGTTGTACATGGTCCCTCCATATCTGCTCATCCCCGGAAAACACCACACACCTGCAGGAATGTCTTCCTGGAAACGAACTGGCTCAAGCCATTGCCAAGTCTAAGCCACACCCACCCAACTCACGACACGACAAAACAGAACTGAGAAATCTGTGTCGCCACTGTGGCACCCAGCCTTGCCACAGCACCCTGGTCTGACTTCCTGACCTCCTCCTATTTCCTCCTGAATGAAATGCAGCTGGCAGTCTCACGACTCTTAGTGCGGTTCACCAAATGCCGCAACATCTTTCAGGCATCTAAGTCTCCACATGCACCCTTTGCTCTTTCAGGCAGGATCAGGACAGCTTAACGAACCCTTAGCCATTCTGCAGCACAGTGCACGTCGCCACCTTTGAATCAGGATGAGTGGTGGGTTTGGTATGTCCACCTCACTGTCCTCACAGTCTCTCACAAAATCCTAGTCCTATGAGATGTTCTGGATACTTTAAAAAGAGAATCTATGCTATTGTCAAAGTGCAAGAAATGCCACATATTATGCTATCCTTCCATTGAGACATAATGTGTTGAACAATGAAGAAAATGCTGCAGCAAAGAAATTCACTTAAGCAGCTAATCCCAATTCACTACATAAAATAAACTGAAAGATACGTGTAATCAAGTATTTCCTAAACTACGATGGCAGAAGCTTTCTTCCCCTGAGTGTGTGTGCACTTCATGCCTCCCACTCACCAAATTTCTCCCAGTCTTCCCTTCTGCCTTTCTGAGTTTAGAACCCCTTCTCCTTTCCCCAGTGACTGATTATTCTGTCGACATTCTTGATTTTTATTGACTTTTTCCACATACACTCTACGAGAGAAAGAAAAGTACCACAAAGGAGAAGAGAAGAAAGGAAAACATTGTGCAGTGCCAAGTACTTTCATTTGTCTTGTTTCTGCTCTGAGCTAATCTGGATACCAGACCCACCCACCCCTGTCTGTGCCTCTTAACTCTTAACATTTCATAAACTCTCCCAATCCTCTTGGAAACACATGCACACAATCATGCGCGCGCACACACACACACACACATGCACGCATGTCCTCAGATGTCAAGTCTGTGGGCCACAAATTAAGAGAGACCCTCTCTGAGGACAGCAGCTGCTGCATTCATCCCCAGATTCTCCGTGCAGCTCAGGCCCTGGCAGACGGTAGGTGCCCAATAAATGAAGAAATAAATGAATTAACCAGGATGTCACCACAGAGGTTCACTTTTCTTCAAGATCGTTGCATTTCTTGGTAAGCAACATGTTTAACAGAAAGACCAAAACTTGTTCCGAGAGCCTTGAAACAAACTTGAATATTTTTTCTTAGGCCCCTTAAGACATATTACTTTTGAAATTTGTCCTGCTTCTAGTATAAATTCAGTCTGCCACCACCTCAGGTCAGTATGTCCAGTTGTATAACGAGTACACTGTTCCCAGGGTGTCTGGCCAGGATGGAGAGGTGAAATCCAAGCTTCCACAATGGGGCAGGACGGTCCTCCTTAAGGAAGAAGTCTGCCTGGGAGATACCATGATTACACAAGGATGCAATGTGGATTTGCTGGGACCCACCCACGGGCAACTTCAAAGCCTGGGCTACTTTCCTCCAAAATCTAGGTCAAGAGGTTGAGAAGATGGACACATGCCATCTTTGCATTATGACTCACTATACAGCTCACAACGGAAAACATTCCAGAAAGAACACAAGCAACACACAGTAGATTCACCTTGACCTGTTAGAGCTCCTAAAAGTCCTTCCTGTGCCAAGTGCAGGGTGAGTGAGGTACGGATTTGTGCTGAGGACAGAGAGCTTGCTTGAGAGAAACGCAGAAGAGGTCAGGAGAAGGGGATAAGGCCAGCCCCAGGTGGCCCCAGAGGACACTGTTGCAGCCGGAAGCTTTCTGCAAAGCTAGAAACTGCACCCAACAGAGGTGGAACCTCTACCGTGCACCCACAGTTCTAATCCAGGCCCCGGTGGCCACAAAGTCTTGTAGTTCTTTTGTTCTCTAAGCGAAGAGTCCTTCCACTCTCCTGCCTGGTGACCCCTCCTTCCCGGGTGTGAAAGTTCGTTTACGGGGTCAGATGGGACGTCGGCCTCTGCCTAAAGCACCAGGGCAAACAGGTAGGAACTTGCCTGTATGCCCATGAGCCCACTCTCAAAGGGTGAGCTCATCCGTGGGAATCCCTGGTCTGGAGATGCTGCTGTCTGCTCTCTAAGGCCCTGTTACAGAACGGTCCCTCTCAGGCTTGACGCCGCAGGACGCCACCGCATTAATGACACCAGTCGACCTTTATCAACCTGCTGTGTGCCAGGCACTGCTTCCCCTGCGTTACTTTATTGTCAGCATCGCCATCTGGGAAGTTGCTTAGCATCTCTTTACTTTAGTCCTGTTTGTGTGGAAGAAGAAAACTTCACTGGTGTAGAAGATCGTCATGCTGAGAAATACACACGAAGGTTCAGCAGGCGCTTGGGGGGAACCCACGGCGTACCTCAGGGGCGACCTTGGGGCTGCACCCAAACTGAAGCAAGAGCTTGTTCAACACTTGGGACACTTGGCTTTAAGCGATTATTTAATATTTGAATTTTGTAGCCAAATCATACTTGCTGGGTTCACTTTCGAAACTCAGAACAAATTGTCATCTAGTAACTTATCATGATCTCAGCCAGAGTGTGTTTCCTGCTGTTGGTTCACTTGGAATGTCCCGGGCTGCCTGTCAACCGCGTTCTCACTGTGTGACTGCCAGAGGGGAAAAGTGCCCATTGTCTTGGCTGGGGTGATTTTTATTTAAGTTGCGGTCCAACTTTTAGAAAGTCAGAAGGGTCATAAATGTGAAATGGTGGGTAAAGTACTTTTGAAAAAATACACTGTTTTCATTTTTTAAAAAAAGTAATGCCTGTTCATAAGAACAAATTTTGAAGACAAAAACTATAAGAAAGGAAAATTAATTCCACATAGGCCTTTGCTAAACACAAGCATTATAAAATTTTTGGTGACTTTTTTTAATCCAGTCATATGATGGCCAAAGACGCCAGATTACATAGACATAAATGCATGGCTATGCACATATAAATGAAAAAACATAACCATCAAAAATGATTTCTGTATATAACAAAAAAGTGAGAGATGTACATGTGTATGAATCATCAATGTGATATTTGACAGGCACACACAAATCTAAATGACAAAAATACTGGATATTTATGGGTACCAACATATAGACAGTAGATATACTGAGTACACTATTGTATATCTACTTATCCACATTTTTGGGGTGTCCTGGGGCTCAAACTCAGGGCCTTACGCTTGCTATGCAAGTGCTCTACCACTGAGCTAAATCCCCAACCCCTGTATCTCCACTTTTTAACACTAATATTCTAGCAGAAGCCTTATTTCATATCTTTTTTTTTTTTTTTAATTTTTTATTATTTTTTACCAAGAACATGTATTGGTACATTGCATACATAATGATCATAATCGACATGCTTATTTCATATTTTATAATACTTTTCATGCTTATTTTAATAAATGTCACAATAATGTGATAATTGAAACAATATTTCATAGGTTGGCCAATCACAATTCTAATTACGCTTTTCCTATAATTGGAACTTGAGCTTGTTTCTCAGTCAATGTTTGTATAAAGATTGAAGGAGTCACGTCTTTTATTCAAAGACTGTTTTAACTGTTTTCCTTTTTAGTATCTATTTCTGGAGTGAGAATTCCTAGATCAAAGAGCATGGACATTTTGGCAGATACCAGGTATGTCATAATCAATATTATTTTAATGTTCTCATTGTTTCTAGCATTGTTTGATTTATATGCTCACCAGTGTATTTACATTTTATTTCTGTGTATCCTCCTAGATGTGCATAATACAACTTTCAAAGGAGAAAAGTTTAGTATTTATACATAATAATACATGTTCCATACAGTTTGAAATATATCAGAGTGGAGTCCAGCCGGCCGAAGGTCTGTTGTCAGCCCATCTCGTGTACACCATGGCTGTGCCTTAGGAAATAGCCCTCAGCTGTGTCACAGCATCTGTCCTTCCCTGGGGGATCCCAGTCTGATAAGAAGTACACAGCTTGGCCACGCTCCAGGACCCAACAGCAGCCATGGGTCAAAGTCTTTTCAAATCTGTGGGTCTGAGAACAGCCCTCAGAGAAGCAGGGACAGAAATGGCGGCTTTTTAATGCCTGCGGACCGTGGCCAGACGTCACCTGCAGGGGAGGTCCTGGACAGCAGTGCCAGCTGAGGGGCGGGAGGGTTTGGGCACGGGCAGCAGTGGGTCCGGTTCATCCAGGGCAGCTGGGGCTCTGAGGGACATGGGGACCGTGGGTAGCACCCTGAAGGGCTTCCTGAGGGAACAGTGAGTGCAGGGCTTTGGTGGGCTGTCAAGGGCAGTGCCCAGGGCTAGAGGTGCTGGGAGAGCAGCAGGGGCCAGAGACCGCACTCGCCCAGGTCAGAACGTGCAGGGAGGGCCTGCAACGTCGGTGGGCTCACACCTAGGATGGGGGAAGCAGGGGCCTCGGTGGAGGGTTTGGACCCAGGCAGGGCCACTCCCGGCGTAAGGTCAGCATCAGGAAGCAGGAGGCACTGAGGATGTGGAGGGATTGCTTGCCCTGTACAGCCCTGTGTCTCCCACAGGACCTTAGCCAGACGGAATCCATAAGAGCCAGGAGAAACTCTGCTAGCCTCCTGCTCACCCAGTCTCCTTGCTGCACCCCCCAGCAGGGCAAAAGAGCCCGTATGCTCAGAATCGCATCTGCCTCAAGATGAGCAGCAGCCTCCACGGTCACCGCAGTGGCACCTGCCCTGCCATCACTGTCTTGCCCAAGCCAGCAGATCCCTGGTGTGGACATTCAGGGCTGGCCTGTCCCAAGGACTGATCACCAGCGCAAGACCAGCTCCGTACCTTCTGGTTCCTCATCTGGGAAAGGGATTTGGGGACAAATTCTGCAAGGTGGCAGTAAACATTAGAGCAAAAGTCTAGGATCCCGCACAGGGACTAAACCAAGGTCCATCCTGTCTTTCCATCTGTCACAGAAACCTGTGTTATTTTAATCACAGCTGCACGAAATAAAAGCGTCTTTTCCCCGCCCTTTCTGGGAGGAGAAATTAAATGTGGTCAGAGAGTCCAAGCGTGGGTACCCGGAATGCCTGGGACGATTGCCCCTTTCCTGAGTGACCCTTACTTCTGCTGCATGCAGTTCAGCCACCTACGCCCAGCTACGAGCTCTCCAGCAGCCTCATTCCTTAGAAGAGCGTGGCCAGACACATCGTGCTCCTAGAGATGATCAGACCTCCTAGAGATGATCGGCGGTGGCCGAGACTTCTCAAAGGGCCTTCAAGGTGGGAATAGGAGTGGGGAGCTGCCCACCGCAGCTGGGCAGATGGAAGCATCCAACCTGCAGGGAGCTGTTCCCAAGGATAGGGATGTGCTGGTGCAGGTGGTAACTGCAATGTAAAGTGCTTGCCAATAATCAAGGAGTCACTGAGTTATTCCCAGAGAAGTGAAAGTTTCTTTTCTATCAAAATCCTGACCGATTTACTCTCATTCGCTGGTGCTGGACCCAAAACACTGCAGCCGCATTACCTGTGTGCTTTCTCTCCACCGGGGCCCCAGATGGAGGGCTATACGTGTCTGTCACAAATGGCTGTGGGTAAAAAGAGGGCACAGATGACTGACAGCGAATCCCCAGGGACTGTCCCCAGTTCCCAGAGAAGCTGGGAGGGCCTGGAGCACCAGGGCAAACCGAGTCTTTGCAGGAGAGAGAGAGATAAACATCTGGAAGGCACGAGGAGCCAGCCCCTTGCAAATCAGAGGAGAAACAGAGAAATAAGGGTGGGGAGTGTGCCGCATCAGAAAATTCATCTGTCTAGAGGAAACCATCATGCACGTCCCAGACCTGCTCTCGGGGGACCCTGGGACGACCAAGCAGAATCCAGAGACGAATGACAGATTCTCCACTTCTATGTCCGTATATCCACATACGTATATGCATGTGAACATTCACACTAACAGGCATGCATACAGATCTACATCAAATTACACCCATAACATGCATAGAAGTAAACATAAAAACAAAAATACTAGCAAGCACCTGCAAACTTGCATGCATTCATATTTGCATACACACAGAAACACACATGCCTGCATCACACATACATGAAGATATGATTTATTCTGTAGTTTCCCTTCAGCTCATTTCAGTGAATTATTTTTCCTGGTCTAAAAAGATTAAAAACCAAATAAATATTAAATATTAATTAATACTTAGGCGCTGTTACAAAGGAAAGGGACTTGAGCTGGGGACAGCCAGTGGCCAGCAGTGAAGTCACCTGTGTCCAGAAAGGGAGTGGAGGTGAGCTGCTCCATATGAGGCCTGCATATGCCCTCTTCTACTAAAAGAAGACAACTGGCGCTATTTAGAAATAAGCCAAAGAGTGATCATAATAGTAGACTTCCAGGTCTTGTGGAATGACCTCTGATTCAACCCTTGCTGCAGGATCTGTAGGTCAAGGGGCAGCCGTGGCTCAATCAGGACACCAGGTACACAGGACAGGACGATGCTGGCCAGCTCCCTTGGGCCCCTACCAAGTCATGCTTCTGTGCAGTAAGAGTTGTTCTGGGCTACTTTCACATTTTTGCTAGACCGTTGTTGAGAGCAAATAAGAAAATTAGGTTTACCCCATAAGATGTCATGATTCTGAACAATTGTTCATTGACACATATCCAATAAGTCAGATGGATATGTATGCATGAAGCACTGATTATTTTTATAAATACTCATAAAAAGAAAACCTCTAGGAGTTGGCAATTTAGCTCAAGTGGTAGAGCGCTTGCCTAGAAAGCACAAGGCCCTGAGTTCAATCCCCGGCACCCCCCCCAAAAAAAAAAGAAAACCTCTAGAGGAAAATCTCCCTCTCCAAAATCTACTCAGAACAAACCTGATGCAGGGTGAAGCCTGCTTGATTGTCAGTTCCCATTCTCTTGGGAAAAGAAAAGCCAGAAAGCTTGCAGCTGGGGCAGGAAGCCTCGTCTATAATTAGTGCAAGGCCCGAGTTCCAGGCCTGGCCCCTTGACACAGGGGCCAGAGCACTCTTGAGGGGACTCCCCAGATTTCTGCTTCCCAGAAACACCCTGATATGGGAGGTCACCGAAGAACATATGAGAAAATAAACACAACAAGTTTCCCTGTCAGGCCCCGGCAGCCAGACTTGCAGCCTTCCTTGCTCCAAGAAATTCACTATGAAAGGCAGAAGAGAAGAGCAGATGGCCTGAAGTCCTGTTCTCTCTGTCTCCTTTTCTCCCATCCCTGGGAAAGATAAACCCAAATCCTGTCTTCGAGTCGGGCATCGTATGTTCTGATGGCTGCAAAGATGTAGCATTTTCTAGAGCTTCCTTTTTAGCCCTTTGTCCCAGGACATGGGACCTGCTCTATAGCTCTCCTCCAAATGCTCATAGATGGCCAGGAGAATTGGGCCATCCAGTTCCTGAGGTTGGATCCAGGCTCCACCCTTTATCATGAAGGCCATCTGACCTTCCCGCATCTCTCCTCACTTGCAAAACGAGGATGGTCATTGCTGTTAAATGAGATCATGCCAAAAAAGCACTTTGACCCCAATAGAACACACTGTATAGCTGTCACTTATTATCTCATGCTGCCCTCCTGGGAAAGATGCAGAAGAGACTGGGAAGCATTGGAGGGTATTAAAGACACCAATTTAATCTCTAAAGAGAGGAACCAGAGGGCAGCTGAGCACTTAGAAGCAGAAGCTTAGACTGGGAAGATGTGGACACAGAACGCATTTGAGGGACTTCTGCATGTATTGAGCCCACGGCAGTACAGCGAGTGTGCAGCAGATGAACTATGATGGATCTTAAGGTTTCCCAGGCAGGGTGGACACATTCCCAACCTTTAACCTATTTCGAATAGTGCTTGATTGTTGAAATCCATCTCATAGCAGAATGATGTTGCTAAGATGCTCATAGAAATAAAACAATACAGCAAAACTTGCAGCAGACTGTACTCTGCTTACTGGCCAAACCTCAGCTGATATGCGATGGGAAGAGAGAGGAGTCGCTAACAGCCAACAAACACAAAACGCTTTTGCAGATGAAAGAGCCTGCAGCCACTGAATGGAGACAGAGAAGGAGTCAAAGTCCTCCATCCTCAGTTCTTACTTTGCAGTGCCTGCCAACTGCATGTAGAATGTGTGTGCGACAAGAGTTTGCACATTCCCTGAAAGAAGGGAGGCCGGTCAGAACCAAGATCACAGGGCAAGAAGGGGTATAATAAGAAGACAGACACCACATTATCCACTCAGATTCAAAAAAAGACTCATACATTTCAAAAATGTATCTTCCAAAAGGTAGGACATTAAGTCCGAATGTGGACACAAGAGTGTGTGTTTGTAGGGGTGGGGAACTGCCTCTGCTTACAAGACCTAGAGACTGAGGTCTCAAGTCTGGGGACCCCAGCCGATGACAGAGAGGAAAATGCAGCGAGCCTATGCACCTTACAGTTGGCAGAAGAATATACAGAATGTTTCTGATAGTCTCTGCCTAAAAGTCAATACATCCTGTGTTTAGCATTTAAGTCTTACGATAATGCTGCAAGGGAGATCGTTCTGGCGCCACAACACAGATGAGGAAGAGGCTCAGCAAGGTCATGTGGCCTTTCTAGAGCCCCCGTGAGCACCAGACTCATGCCGTGGACAAATGGCTAAAGGGGAAGCTCTAGTAAATGTTGCATCTTTGCATGTACCAGGCTAGATGGGGGGCTGACCATAGTTCTCTCCTCTGCTTCGTGCCTCAAACAGAACTTGTCCCAGAGGTGCCAAACCCAACAGGACACACTCAAGTCCCCAAAGCATGAGAAGGAGCTAATCTCCCTCACAGGCCATTTGCAAAAACAAGGGTTGCAAAAGATATTCAGAGACCCAGGAAATCTGTCCCTCATACACTGCTAAGAATGGCAAAAGCTTCCTGCCCTGCGGCCTCCCGTAGGAACTGTAGTCTTAGCTGAGAAAAATCTGAGTTGATTACAGCTAATTACAAAAAAAAAAAAAAAAAAAACCCACAACAAAGATATTCACACTCATCCCACAGGGAGCCTCAACAAGGAAGCTTAGGCAAGTGATTTATTTGGCTTTCTGGATCGAACCCCAGGAAAGCACATAAAAATCCTAACGAGGAGCAAAGAGAACATGAGTTCTTGAGAAATCTCGAAGGTGTCACCACTGAGGCAAGACTCAGCTTTAAATCATCAGTGACAAAAATAAACTTTCTTTTCAGAGGAGACCCAGAGCGAGTGACTGTGCAGCTCCTCTTGGTGCGCTGTTACAGGCAGAGTTTCTGGTTAGAGAAAACCTTCGTACAGACAGGCAGACCCACCCGCATCTCACGAGCTCTGTTTAGCGCACTGTGTTCCATGTAGCAGCTGAAGTAGGTTCATCCTAAGCATAAGAAGCTTCCACAGTCTGGATTTAAGCAATACTTGGAGTAATGGTGGGTTTGTGGCCAGAAGCAAAAACAGCGCCACCACGTTAAGTCACATAAAGATGGACAGAGGGAGACTCACCCAACTGTAAAATGGGGACCCAACAAGAGGTCCTAATATTCAAATGAGATTCGCTCAGGAGCCTGGGGCTTTAACTCCCAGCAGTGTGCAGAGGGGAGAGGAACAGCACAAAGAAAAGAAATATAAATATATGGTTGGTTGGTTGGTTGGTTGGTTGGTTAGTTTTTTGAGAGAGGGCCTCAATATGTAGTTCAGGCTGGTCTTGAACTCACTGTGTGGCCTAGGCTAGCCTCGAACGTGAGATCCCCCTGCCTCTTCCATATCGATGAGGCTGTGATCAGGGAAGTGGCAGAAAACTTCCAAAAGAGGAGAGCTCGGCTTCCAGGTGCCTGAAGACTGGAACTCAACCCAGTGACAGCCCAGCACACAACTTCTGGGGTCCTCTTCCTAGACCCTCATTCACCTCCTACAGTTCCAAAAGATTGGATGATGCATGAATTGGAATGAATTAATTCAGAACATAGCACAGCTCTATAAGGTCTCTAAGACCAAGTACAAGTACTGAGAATTCTATAGCAGTCTCGAAATACACATGGGTGCCTGTAGTGCACATTCAGTGCCAGGTGCCAGGCTAAACATTTAAATACAGGAGTACACACAGTCCTCCTACAAGTTCTACATGTCAGTAACACTACACAGCACCACATGACAGGACAGGAACATGAGATCGATTTCATAGCTTACCCAAGGTCCCAGGGCTAGTAAGTCCTAGAATCCAGAATGCACCCTCAGCAGCTGGGTCCAAATCCTTGGTCTTAATCACTTCTCACGGTATTTTAAGCTGTGTTCCCACTATTTTTTAAACATTACATATTGCATGGAATATACAGTCATTTCAAAAGCATTGTATAAATGGAATCCTGCAGTATGTAGCTATATTCTATGATATAGATGTACCAGAGTTTAACAGTTCGCCAACTGAAGGACATCTAGGTTGTATCCAGATTTGGGGTATTAATAATTAATGTGCAGTTAACATTTGTACACAGGTCTTTATATAAACATAAGTTTTTCTTACTCTGGGGCAAACACCCAAGAGTTAAATTGGTGAGTGTGTTACATGGTATTTAAATATTTTGGTGTTTTAGGAATGTACTGCGGTTGGGGATTTAGCTTAAGTGGTAGAGTCTTGCCTAGCAAGCACAAGGCCCTGAGTTCAATCCCCAGCAATGCCTCTGCCAAAACAAACAAACAAACAAACAAAAAAACGAGATACTAAATTTTGTCTAGGGTGACTATCTCATACATTACCAGCAGTCTGTCTGTGTCTTCACTGGAATTTCATACGATCATCATTTTTTATTTTAATTATTATAATACATGTGCACAAATATCCCATGTGGTTTTAATTTGCATATCCTTAATAAATAATGATGTTGCATATGTTCAACTTGTCATCTATGTATCCTCTTTGCTCATCATGTGTTTTGCCCATTTTCTGATTCGGTATTTTGCTGTTGAGCTTTACGAGGTCTCTACAAACTCTAGGTACGAGTCCAATGCTGAACATATGACCACCAAATATTTTCTTCAGTTTATAGCTTGGATCCTCATGTATGAGCTTCTACAAAGCAAAAGTTTCAGTTTTGATGAGGATCAATTTATACACTTCTTACTTTTATAGCTCATGATTTTGTTATCATGTCTAAGAATTCTGCCTGACCATAAACCCCCGTGACTTTCTCCTAGAAGCAGCATAATCATATTATTTAAAACTAAGGCCATGATATAATTTTTTGCTCGTTTGTTTTTTAAATGGTGTGAGGTTTACACCAGGGTTCATTGATTTTACCACTGGACATTCCATTGAATCAATTTTGCTCCTTTGCTAAATATCAGTTGAGCATATTTGAGTGTCTATTTTTGGAACCTGAATTGTATCCAAGTGACCTATTTGTCCTTCCACCAGTGCAAAACTCTCTTTGCTACTATAGTTATAGAGCAAGCATTACTAATAGGGTTTCTTATTCCTCATTTCTTATTCTTTTTGTCAAGAATGTTTCAAGTTTTCTAGGGCCTATATTCTCCATATAAATGTTAGGATAATCTCATCTATGCCTACAAAAAACCTTACTGGAACATTGATAGGAATTGCAGTCAATCTATAGGTCAAATCAGGGAAATTCATACCTTTACTGTGGTGAGTCTTTTTAATCCATGAACATGGCATGTCTCTCCATTTATTTGGGTCTTTGTTTTCTTTCATCAGCATTGTGTAATTTTCATTGTACGTTTTGACAAGTATGTACTTAAGAATTCCATTTATTTGGAGAGATTGTAAATGATATTGTGTTTGAAATTTCCGTTTCATTTTGTTCACTGTTAGTAGACAGAGTTGTGATTGATTTTGTGTGTGTGTGTTGCAACCTTGTTGAATGTGCTTATTACTTCTCTGATATTTTAGCAGATTTCTTCATATTTTTTCTTCATATTTTTATAGACAATCATGTAATCTATAAACAGAGATATGTTTATGTTTTTCCTTTACACCTTATATGCCTTTTATTTATCATCCTTTTGTATTGCCTTATTACCGAAACTTCAGGGTTTTTTTTTTTTTCCAGTAAGAATTCGAGAGAAGATTCTTGTCTAATGCCAGACCCTAAAGAGAAAACATGTTTCCATCAGTGAGAACGATGCTAGCTGCTGATATGGGCAGATGCTCTTTATCAAGTTGAGGCAGTTCCCTACATTCTTAACGTGCTGAGAGTTTTTATCATGAATACATATTGGACTTTCTCAAAGGCTTATTCTACATCATTAGGTAAAATCATGTGTTTTTTTTCAGCTTGTTGACATGGTAGGCTATACTGATTGAATTTTGCATGTTGAACATGATTTTCATGCCTGAAATAAACCTCATTTAGTCACAGTGTGTAACTGTCTTTACAAGTTATTAAATTCAGTTTGCTGGAATTTTCATTGATGCTTCCTGTGCCTAATTCCACAAGAAATATTAGTGTGGGCTTTCTTATGTGTGTGTGAGTCCTGTCTGAATCTCGTTATGGCTGCATAAAGTGACTTGTGAATGCTTCTTGTATTTCTGGAAAAGAATGTGTAAAATTGGTGATTGTTCTTTAAATATTTGGCAGAATTCTGAAGTGAGATTTTCGGGGTCAAAAGAGTTCTTTTTCAGAAGCTTTTAATTGCAAATCCAATTTTTCTGAGAGTTACAGAATTACACACTTGTGTGTCTTTTTATAACGGTGTTTTTGAGATTGTGAGTTTCTTCTAAGACGTCCAATCTGGTGGAGTAAAGTTGTTACTCATGTCTAGCCTACCTTTTTAATGGTACAGAAATTGTACTAAGAGCTTCTATCTCGCCGCTGATACTGGTTACTTTTTTCTCCTGTTTTTCATATTGTGACTCACTGCTGCTAGAGGTCCTTTCAATTTTCTGTAGTTTTTTTTTTTTAACACCTTGTGTCATGATATTTTCTGTTGTCGTTCTTTCACTTATATTGACTTCTGTTCTTATCCTTATTTTCTTTCTTCTGATTGTCTTTTGTCTATTTTTTTCCTCCTTTTTTTATTATCCTGAGTTATAAACTCAGACAATTGATTTAAGATTCTTCTTCGTTTTTAATACTGTGTAAGCATTTACTACTATAAACGTTCCTCTCAACACTGTCTCTGCTGTATCCCATAATTTTGGGATATCCCATATTGATATGTCATTTTATCAATAATTCAGTTCTATGCATTTTTTAAAATTTTTTCTTGCAACTTCCTCTTTGATCCATGGATTACTTAGAATTCTGTTGCTTAACTTCTGCACATTTACAGATTTTCCTCTTGTCTGTGTGTTACCACTTTATTATTTTATTTTATCTTGGTCAAAGAAAATATTTTGTACAATTTTAACTCATTCAAATGTGTTTATGGTTGCTTTATGGTCCAGAATATGGACTAATTTGATGAACATTTTACGAGGACTTGGAAAAATGTGTATTCTTCTATTCTTGGCCAGATTAATCCATACACGTCATTTAACTGCTCTGAAGGGCCAGCTTATCCAATTCTGAGAGAAGAGATGTTGGAGCCCCAACTACAACTGTTGATTTATCTCATTCTTACTTCAACTCTGATTTTAGTCCATGTAGTTTGACGCTTTGAAGTTTGGTGTATACAAATTTAGAATCAGTATGCCTTCCTGGTAGAAAGATCCTTTCATCATTATATAGTTTCCAGCTCAATTTATTTATCATATTCTGGAGTGTATTTCTTTCCATTTTTTTTACACTTGCTCAGAGTATAAATAAAAAATAAAAACCACCATCTGGTGACATTGATATTTTACCACTTCGAGGGAAGTGAAGACTCTCACTCCTATTACCTACTCTCACCTTCCACACTTTTAATATCATTGTCTTGAGTATCGGCTGGTACTATAATTTTTGTTTTCAGTCATCAAATGTGATTTATAAAAGGCATAAAGAACAGACAAGCCCCCCGTGTACCCATCTTTCTGTTCTGCTTATCTTTCTTCTTGCTGACATTCCTATTTTTTATTTTTATTTTCATTTTTCTAGTCAAAAGAACTTACATTAACCAATCACTAAAGGTCTGTCTAGAAAAAAGCTATTTCAATTTTTCTTCAACTGACAATAACTTTACTCATTATTTATATTTGAAGTATAATTTCAGTAGATATAAAATTCAAAATGGCAAGGAATTTTTTCAGCATTTAAAAAACAATTGTTGTGCTCGGTCATCCTGGTCTCCTTGGTCGCAATGATCAGTCAGCTCATATTCAGGCTGGTGGAGCTCTGAGAAGAAAGAGCGGTTTCTCTCTGGCTACTTTTGAGTTCTTTTCTTTGTCTTTATTATAAATACAATTCTATTTATAAGATTTTTTTTGGCATGGATTTATTCGGGTTTGTCCTGTTTGTGCTTTTCCAGGTCTCTTGAAATTCTTGACTTCTGTTGTTTACTAAATGTGAGTAGTTCTTAACCGCAAATTTATTAGAGTATTTTTTCTTCAAATACTTTCAGCATCTTTGTGTCTCTCCTCTCCTTCTGGGACATTTTACTCTACAGATGCTGGGACTTCGGTTGTCACTGCAAAGATCTCTGACACTCAGTTTATTTTTTTGCATTTATTTTATCTTCCGTTGTCACCACTTCATTCACCGAGCATTTCTTGGGTGTGTTTTTAATTTCTAATGTTTTATTTTTATAATTTCTCTTTTGTTCTTTTTCACAGTTCTCATTTATTTTCTTATTTACCACTTTTAAAATCATTTTCCCAAGAGAATGTTTGACTGATTGTTGAAGTGTTTTTACGATAGCTGCTTTCAAGTCCCTGCCAGAAAACTTCAGTCTCTGATTCATCTTCAGCTTTTATTAGTTGATTATCTTTTCTCCTTCCACTATAGTTTTCTTGCTTCTTGACATGGTGGTGGCTTTCAACTGAATCGTGGGCATTTGTCCGTGATACTAGGAGATACTGAGCTCCACTTAAACCTTGGAGTCTAGCAGGCGTCTCCCTACTACACTGAGTGCACAAGTCCTGGCCCACTTGTGCAGGACTATGTTCCAGTGACAGTGTGCTCACCGGGTTTCTCTTCTCCGTACTACTTCGCTCTGTTTGGTCTAGCTGCTGCTACAGGGCTGCCTGGGACACATAAGGGTGTCTGGGCTGAGTCCCCAGGAGTCCCCAGGAGGGAAAGAGGCGTCCTCTGGATATTTACCCAAGGGGTCCCTCTCAGTGCCACCTTCTCAAGGAGATTTTCTGAGAAAGGGCCTCTACTCTGGCTGGGCGCCACTTGGCCTTGTGCCTTCTGGTGGGGAAGGGACTGCACAACCGTGGGGCTTCCTTGTGATGCAGCCTCCTCTGCCTGCACAGCATCCCGGGCAGGAGGCTGAAAGGCTGGGTCCTCCCTGTCAATTCCTGCCACGGTGTCCTGTGGTGGGAGACAGGTCTTGGGATCCCAGAGACAGGATGTTCCCCCACCTCCAACCCAGCAGCAGCCCTGGGCCTCTGAACAGGGACGAGGAGGCTGTTCCTAGCCCCTGTGGCTCGCCTGGTGTTGTTCTCAGGACTCCTGTGCAGGCAGAGAGGTGACTGGGCTACCCGGGACACCATCCTTTGCTAGGTTGAGGGTTGAGAAACACGGGACCCTGGTCCTCTTCTTTTGTTGGCCTGTGGACACAGGAGCTGCTGTCGTCTCCAGTTGAGGACCCAACACAGTTTGCTTTCTTCCTACCAGCTTTCAGGGTCCTCTTCCAGCTGACTTTCTACCATTCCTGAGTCCATACTTGTGCTTAGCCAGGGTGTGGGAGTGGGGAGAAACAGCTCTACCTGCTTCTCCACTGAGAGTCTCCAGAACATCATTTTTAAATGTTTAGTATTTTACCATTTAATGCAAAAGCAGAAATTTTGTTGGCATTTAATGAACTAACCAAGTAACAAATCTAGGTAATGAGATCTGTTTGCCCATTTTTTGCCTGCCTGGTGTGTCCTGCTAGCAGATCCAGACAAGACTTGGAGTTGGAGAATCCAGATAATTAGCAAGTGTGAAATAAATGTCAAAGATGAATTGGAGGTGGTACTAACCGTCATCATGAACATAAAGCCATTTAAGGCGGGTGCTGGCTGGTAGGCAGGGGGGTATGAATTTCAGATACAAGGATTTCTCACTAAGGACCAATGGACACACTTCACGGCCTCACCATGTTTCATAAAGTATGTTGTCCTTGGGAACTGTACAGAGTGTCAATGACCACACCATGAGGTGAGACTTCCTGGAGCCTTTGGGGCCATCCCTCACCCCAGCAAGTCCAGAAAGTGGGACATTATTGAGCCAGAGAACATTATTCTTGAGATTTCAGGTTTACTGTGGCTCACCCTGTTGGGTTTTGTGCTTAGAACCTGCCACCCTCTCTTCTTTCCTACATCTCTCCTTTAGAATGCAAACAAGTTTCCTGTGACTTTTCCAACATTATGTTTGGGGAACAGGCTTCCTGTGGTTCTTCTACCATGAGGTTTAGAAGCACATGACTTGTTTGAGTTCACAGACTTCGAGCTAGACAGCAATCTGACTCGGGATGAATTGTTTCTTGATTCTCACCCAAGTCTAATTTAGAAAAGTTTTTAAGTCTTAAACTGTAAAATTGATGCTGGAATGAGGTAAGACTCTGGGGGCTATCAGGATAAGAGTGAATGTATTTTATGTGCAAGAAGGATGTGAGGTTTTGGATAACCAAAGGCAGAATGCTATGGTCTGATTCTGTGTCTCCCTAAAACTCCTATGTTGAAACCAAGTCACAACACAATAGTATTAGGAGACGGGGTCATTGGAAGATGATCTGGAAGATGCATCACTGCCCATATAATAGAGGTGCCAGAGGGTTGCCCTCCCCTTCTACCATGTGAGGATGCAGAGAGATATCACCACCTTGAGCCAGGAAGGGCTTCTGCCTGGATCTTGGACTTGGCATTCTCCAAAACTGAAAACTAAACTTTTGTTGTTTATGACCAACCTAGTTGATGACATTTCTTAGAGAAGTCCAAGTGGACTAAGGTGGATGTATCTGTAAATAAGAGACCTTTTAAAATTGTAATAAAATAATGCTGGAAGGATTTTTAAAATGACTTTTTTAACAAAAAAAAATACTGTATGAATGGAGCAAAGAATATCCCTTCATGGCAGAAATTCGTAAGATGTTTTTAGAAAAGACTAGCTTCTTAAAGATGAGTTTTATGAAGAGGTGAGGAAGGATTCATTCGCTATTTATCAACCAGACTGTCATCCAGATACACAGTTTTCAGTGTGAATTTCTTTAATCTGGGCTGAAAATTTAAAAAATTATTTGGCCAAAGTACATCCCCTCGGTCAATTTTTGCTTCAAAAGACTTGAATAAAATCTGTATATCTTGGTGTTTAGCTATTTGTTCTTGGCAAAATGGAGCTTCTATTTAAGCCAAGGTCTTGGAGAAACATTATAAATATCAAAAGGTTTAGAGCTTCTCTTAAATTAGTACAATCACTGACAGGCAAATAAATAAGACAAATGTGACAAAAGCTTCACTTCATACACATTTTAAAATTTATGCACATACTTTAAAATTTCAGGAGAAAAATGAAATTAGACATTCGAAATTGTGTGACACTTAAAATGTTTTAAATGGTTCCTCAAATATTTTAATTTTTATTTCCCCTTTCCCTCCCCACCCTCCTGTCTTCCCCATCCTCAAAACCCCCTTCCATTTCCATAAAGTCTATCTCCCTGTTTCCTATCCTCTATATTTCATTTTGCTCTTTAAATTATTCATATTTTGAGAGTTTCATATAAAAGAAACCACGCAATATTTTAACGTTCTGTGTCTGGCTTACATCATCTAGCATTATAGTCTCGAGGTGCATCCGTTTTCCTACAAATGGCTCCAATTTATCCCTCTCTTTGGCTGAGGCGTAGGGCATCTGAAAAGATTTCATAAATGCTGGAATGTACTGTTCTCTGGGGAAGAATGCCATTTATATTTAAATTGTATATTGTGGGCTTTTTCTTCTCAATCAAACCTGGAGCCTCCCTGCATGTTGAATAAGCTCTCTACCATGGAACTGCATCTCAGGTCTCTATATGGATTGGGAAACTTCATATTTTCATTTTCTTTTGATTCTTAAAATGGGTACTGATAGAATGAAATGAACTGAAGTATGGACTAATGGAGACTGGCAACTTGGGATATATTTCATTTCTAAATATTTTTGCTGTTCTTTTAACTTGCCTTGTCATGTTCGTCTCTGGTCACCATGGTATTTCCAATATCTATTATTTGATTAGCTAAGGAGACATGTTTATGGTACACCTAAAACTTGCAAAATCTGATGCTTTCACCAGCTTGGTTTCGTAGGCTGACATTTCTGTTGACTCTTGCTCAAGATGGTTCATTTCTTCCTCAGCTGTGTATTGTGATTAGGAACCATATTCTTCAAAATCTTGTGTATACAACAGGCCTATGAGTCCAGAGAGTAAAATATCTTTTTTAAAAGAAAATATGTTTTTATCTAAGGGCACTATTGGCATAAGACAACTTTAAAATTGAATTTAAGTTTAATTTTTGGATTCTGGATCCAAACACACTTTGATGTAGGCCAGTGGTTGAAGTTTTTTTGCAAACCTTTTTTCTTCCACTTGGCCTAAAAGTCAAGACCAAGACAAGCATGTACTCCCAAAATCTCCCTCTGCTGGGGGTATAATTTGGTTCCTGCAGTTGTTGCCCCTGCGGTCCCGGCCCATGGGGTCTCTGCGGCTTCTCACCCGTTCAGGCTGCTCTTGGCTTCCCCCTCCTGCCCCTGTGTGCCCCACATGAATGATGACTCAGTTTTCACTAAAGGAAACTCCCAGGACAGCCCACCTCTCCCCTCTCTAAAGTATAGTTTTCTTGGCATTTTTTAGCTTCTGAGGATTAACATCCTCAGCTCTTAGGGCATGATTTTCAAATAAGTAGCTCACCAGTATTACAGGTATTCCAGACTAGGAATTTTCCATAGCTCCATCTACAAAACTGTTGCAGAATGCTCATCTCCTTAGCCTTTGTGATCCAATTTTCATGTTCACTATCCTGCAAGATGTGGGTTTGCCAAGGCCAACTAGGACTCCATGCCAAGTTCACAACACTTTTCTAGCGCTCTTGGCAGAATTCAGCTCTGTGATCCAAAGCCAATTTCCCTGAGCCTTCTCTTGATTCTCGTGGCACACCTTTTGGCAGCCCTTCCTTTGTCTCCTAACTGAGCTCTTATTCCTCTGCCCAAAGGCCAAGATCATAAAAAATGTGCATGAAGCTCATAACTGTGATCCAGGGTCTACACAATATTTTTTTTTTTTTTTGTGCTGGGATCGAACTCAGGGCCTTGTGCTTGCCAGGCGAGCACTCTAACCCTCAAGCTAAATCTCCAACCCTCTACATAATTTCTTACAGCTTCTTATCCTCCTTCTCCTTTGGTTAACTACAGTAATCACTTCACTATGTACAAACATCTTATTTCAAAAAAACTACACAATAAAAAAATTCTCCCTCCTAGTAAATGTCCCCAGGCTTCAAGTCTCTGATGAAAATGAATATAAACACTAGTTCTTGATAACGTTCTGCTCCGATATTAACAGGTCCTGCCAATTATTCCTCCAAATTTTGGTTTCACTTCTCCTTTTATGGTTCAAGTCACTATTATTTCTTGCTTTAGCTTTAACTGGTAATAAGCCCCTCCTGTCACTCCTGTTTTGCTCTGGGATATTCTCCACTCGGCAGCATAGCCATCCTGCTGGCTGTCGTGTGCTGATTCTACGTCTACACCGCCTTCTTACCATCATGTGCGAATCCAGACTCCCAGTGAGATGACTTTTTGTCTTTCTCCTTCCTGTCTTTTGTTTTGGTTTCTGTTTTCAGCTTTCTCTTTTGTCTTTTAAATAATACTTTTAAAATAAAATTCGGTTTCCTGATTACACCAAAATCTCAGTCTGAGGATGGTTTCCGTCTGGATGTTTGGTGACAGGATGGGTTCCTCTGGGGTCATGTGGTTGTCAGCCTCCAGAGTGAACAGGAATTTCAGGCACTTCCAGAAGCAGTGGTAGCCCTCCCTGCCCTGACACTCTTTTATCCTGGAATCCAAACCCTAGAGGACCCTGACTCTGACACGCGGAGTTCATGAGGCACCTCATTAGGCACGTGCACCTCATAAGAAAAGGCAAGAAGGGTGGTTCTCAGCACCTGCCTCCCTTACAGTCTTAGTTTTTTCCCACATTACTCTTGGCCTGCTGCCCCTTTCTAGAACATTCCTGCATGGGAACTCGTTTTTCCATGCCTGTCTTCCCACCACACTTGGAGGTAAGGGAGAATTAGAAATGTATTCCAGTCATCCAGTTATCCTTCAACCTTAGCCCCTGATGATCAGCACCGCAATAGGTACTTAGTAATTCCTTATCTATTTGAAAATGATATTTTGATAATATTTAGGATTTTTTGCAAAATAAAAAATACCATCAGGCACAGCTCTGGATGTTGCAGCACCCCAGAGGTGAAGTCTTCTGAGTGGGCCACATACAGAGCCAGCTCACACTCCCAGGTTGTGTCCCTAGAGTATGGGGACCACAGCCCTCCTGTGCCTGGTGTAACTCTGAGGGCACAAGGTCTGCCACATTTAATATTACACAGAGTGAGGTGTGATCAACAAACAGAGTTAATAGTTAAAACTTTTTTAAATTATTACAGTAAAAGATACGTTGCCATGAATCCCCTTCAAAATATTCCTCCTCATTTTGAACACTTTTCCCATCATTCCTGCCACTTTCTGAAGCAGCTCCGGAAGTCCTCTTTCCTGAGTGTCTTTAGTTGCACTGCCTCATTGACTGCCGCCGTGTCCTAAATTGATTCAAAACATGGACCTTTCATGGTCATTTTGACTTTGGGGAAAAACCACAAGTCACACAGGGCCAGATCTGATGAATAAGGTAGATAAAGACACAGGGTCATGTTTTTATGAGCTTGGCTTTTTGCTGGATGGCACTAGGCAGCAGCATTCACTACATTTTTCATCACACCTCATAACACCAATCATGCTTCTGAGTTGCAGTGGTCCCTGGGCTCTGTCCCCTCTGCATAGCCACATAGGGAAACAGAGACTTCAGTGTCCACAGCCACTCAGTGATCTCTGGCCTTGCTTGCCTCTGTAAGCAGGCTGAAGAGGGCATGACTGTGTTGTTGCTAGAAGCGGACACATTCTGCAGGGCAGCCTGGGGCCGCGTCCCACATCCTGTCCCTTGAGATACAGGACACACATGCATTTCCCAGAGGAGGCTACCAGAATAAATCTGAGCAGGATCGGTCCACAGTAAAAAGAAATAAGTTCGTGAAATATTTTAAAATATTAGGACACTTACCTAGAAGCAAAACTATTTAGACTTTTACTCACTTTTAACAGAATGAATTGACTCAGAATAAAATGTAGTTAAGAAAAAGCCTGCACTATTAGAAATTTTTTAAATGTATGTCAAAATATCTCTCTTCTGTTGCCTGTGAAACAAGAAAACTCAATTATACATAATTCTTATGTTCCCATGTAGCTGAAGTGGGTTAAACCCTGTCAGTGAGTTGGATGGGAGGAAAGAACCTTTGGCCACCCACCCCACCCCCTTCCCCAGTGTATAGATCTCAAAATATAAATAAACCCAGCAAGCCCTCATTTCAGCCCTAGCGCCTTTGTTCACACAGCAGTAAATTCAAGTGTACAATTCAGTTTACACTCCACATATAAACTGTATCCAGGACACAACTAACAAAATAACAAGAAGCAAACCATAAAGTTCTCGAAATGTTTAAGAATTACAGGAACTTCCTAAGAGAGAAACAACAATATTATGCTTTGTATAACATCACTAAAGGTTGCACTCAGAGTTGTTTGGTTTGGTGAGTGAGCATGGAGACTTTTTATTCTGCAGACGTTGGCTCGAATCCTAAGTGTGACAGAGCAGCCAACGCTGGCACTATGCGGCCCCCCCTTCCACCTGCCTGGGCAGCCAGGAGGACAGGGAAGAGGGGTGCACAGGCCTGCTGAGCTGAGAGAACACCGGGTGTGGCCATCAGTGAGCAAGCTGGCTGTACGGTCTGCACCCATGCCCATATGAACAAGAAGGCAGAGATGAGGGACGCAAGGGGCAGGCACCCCCAAATCACCCTCCTTTGCTCTTGCTTCGGCACAGAGGAAGCTTTGGCACAAGAACGCTGCACTGATTTTAGCCACGAGGCGGACTTCCTGTCCTGCACTGACACTGGATGACAACCTGCTGGGTTCCTTGTGCACCATGCAAGTGGTCAAGGGCCTCTTATGCCCTTCTCAAGGTCACACAGCTGCTGCCATCAATAAGAAAGTGAATCTCAGATGCTGTGGACTGGAGGCTCGTGCAGCCCCAAATCCATAATTCCCAAAGAGACAACATCAGAACGCCAGAATGTGGGTCCTTTGGAAGACGATTATTAGGTTATAAGGGTGGAGCCCTTTTGAAAGAGATTAGAGCTTTACATTTATTAACACACATTAATTGCTATACTGTATTCGATTTACTATTTTCTCTGGTAGCTGAAGGCTGCACTTAGCCCCTGATGCTCCAAGATCCGATTGTACCCTCGGCATGTGAGTGTCCCAGTTGAGTGACGGCGGTCCCCACTGTAAGGTCTGCCCTACAGAGCAGAGCAATGACAGGGCTCTCCATGGATGCTGGCGCTCCCCTCATGAGCTACATTTTCTAGACACCCCAGTGTGGAGGCTTAGGTTTTACCTGACAAATCCACCCCGCATTCTCATTCTCCTGAGTCTTTGAATCCCTCCATCAACAGGAAACCAAGGAATATCAGGCATCTCTGACACATTCATACTGGGCCCTCTTTTGATCCGTACTTCAGCAAACCAGCCAAATAAACCATTGACACCTTCTTTACCTCTATGAGCTAATTTGGAATCTCTACTTCATGGACCCGTATCAAGAAACTCAGCCCGATCCTGGTGTATGTTCCTTCTACCATTACCCCACACCCTTAAAGTCCATTCCCATGCCTGCTCCCCAGACCTCTGCTTGTAAGCATTAGAAATCTAAAGATGTTCTTTGGGAGTGTCGCACATCTCCTCACAGGCCACGCTGTGCACCTCACCCCTGGGAGCCTTCTGAGATTTGAGCCTGGTGACAGGCCTAGACGTGGGTGGCAAGGTCAGGTCCTGAGTGCTGTCGGCACTGTCTTGCTTGGTAACTGCTTCAGGGTTGCTCTTTACTGTTTTCACAGTCAACTCAGAATTACTTTTCTCAGGTATAGGAGGAAGAACCAACACCATAGAGGGCAAAGATTGAGACACCTCTGCCACTAAGGGTAGGGAAAGCTCGTCCTCTGACAAAATAACCTCATTAGGATTTAGGAGTTCAGTGTTCTTGGCCTCATCGGGTTCCTTCCAAACAACTCCATCCCAATTTCCAAAATTCCATCCTTTTCCAATCAGCACCTTCACTCTAACTGCAAGCACCTCCGGGGGCTGAATATTAAATTGTGCTGTCATTCAGCCAGTTGCACGATGAGGGCTTGTGTTCCTATAGTACTTTGTCTACAGATGCTAAGAGCAACCAGCCAACATCATTACAGTTCTCAGTCTTCCAAAGATGTCCGAAAGTGTCACATGTAGAACCCCTGAACTCCTTGCATCTCACAAGTGGTGAATTAAGAGAATCAAGTGGACCTGTGTTGCGTATTTCTTTAACAGTTTATAGTATGGACTACCGATGCTCCCTACATTATTGAAAGGAGAGATTAAGACAACTTTAGGTCTCATCAAATTAAAGAGTCAACTGCAGGGACTACTAAACCAATCAGGTAAATTCATCCTTACAATTCTGATCTTCGAGAACCACTTTTGGCACCCAAATCTGGACTGGTTAAGAGTTCTCTAGTGCAAGGGGGTTTATTAAATAGGGTCTCAGGATCAGAGGCTCAGAGCCCACAGTGGCTGCCTGGACAGTGGAGAGATGGAGGACCCAGGAGCTTCTCTGCCCTGGAAACTGGAAGCCGCAGAGCAAGAGGGACCGAGAATGCAGCACAGCCCAAGGCTGAAGGCCTAGAAGCTCCCCAGAGAGTCGTCAGTGTGAGTCCACATCAAAAGGCGGAAGAAGATGGAGTCTGATATCCACAGTGGATGGCAGAGCAGAAGACACCCCCACTCCAGCAGGGCGGAGTTTTCCAAAAGCAGCCTGAATTCCTCCTTCTTCCCCTTTGGTTTCACCCTGACTCCAAGCCTACTGGATGGCGCTGCCCACAATCTGAGTGGCCCCCACCCTGTTGGCTGGCCCACTTGCCAGTCATCTCTAGAAACACCCTCAGGTACACGCGGAGGTGCACTTTACTAATCTGCTAGTAAGTTGACACCAGGATTAATGGCCACACTGGTTTACAGGAGGGACTGAGGGATACAGGACACTGACCACGACGCTGGGCAAGCTACAGAAGAAGTTATGGAAGAAATGAAACTCCCAGTAATGCCTCTTGTTTCATGACACTGGAACCCAAGTCACACAGGTGGTGACACGGGAAGCGACCAGCCCTGCTGGGGTCTCCATGGACCACACAGACAAACACTGCACCCGTATGCTCTCCAGTGTCCCTTCCCCGCAGCCCAGTTCCAGGCTCTCAGCTATGGGTTGGATAGAAACAGTGTCCTCACCCTCTGAAGTCCTGGCTCAGTCAGCTGCAAAAGGCAATTTAACTACAATGGTTTTCTATAGCAATTACAAACTAGAATACTGTGGAAAATGCCAAGGAAAAGAATCCTGAAAAAAGTGCAGACCGAAGTTCTGACTTTGGCAGTGGTGGAGGGGATACCGGGAATGGAACTGCCCTGCTGGCCACACAACTGGGAAATGGGCCACCTGGTTTAAGACCTCAGACACAACAAACGCTTGCGAGGATGCAGACCCAGGGAACAAAAGAGGACCAGACCGTTCACACGGGAAGGAGCCCGCGGTCGGGCTGCCCGGAGCTGAGGTGCACGGCCGAGGGACGGCTTGGAAGGAAACCTCACTGTGATCAAGAATGTACTGTTCTTTGAGCTGTTTCCTTTAACAACTTGGAAGGAATAATAATTGATATAAACAGTAGTCGCCGGACTTGGCGGGAGGCAGGAGAAACCGGAGCACGAGGTCTGCCCAGCTATTCTGCGGGAACTGGGGTGGATGAGTGAGACCCCGAACTTCCTCATCTGTAACGTCAGCACCTCGCTGCACGGCAGCACTACTAACAGGCTTAGTTAATAACCCCTGTGCCTCCTCATTGTGCCTGATTGTTTTATAATCTGCATCCAGGTGATGCTCGAAGACTTAAAATACCAACCACCGACTGAGCTGAGATTCCAAGCAGAAATCTCCACACTCCAAGGTCAGGATAGTTGCAAAGAGTTCAAGACATGAAATTCATTCATACTCCCACAAATTATAAACCATCCCAGGACATATTAAAATATGAAAAATGCCACATTTGTTTTTGGAAGAAAATTGAACTCTGAAAGCAAAATATAGCCAATATAGAACAGTCACCAAAAAGTCCTGAGATGTGAAATGAATAGCTAAGCGACAGAACTCAAATGTCAGGACTGGGGGCAAACATGACACTTGCCTGACACCAATAGGAGTCCCCATTTCAGAGCAGCTGCCCCTCACTTGGGTGCATTAGGTGACTCTAACTCTATGGGGGTAGACAATATCACATGATGATCCAACTTTGTTGAAGAAGTTATTGTCAGCACAAAATGACATTAAACATAAACATAGTACAGGAAAATATAAATTTTAATTGATCCGTATATTTGATTAGACAGTGTGAAAGGTGATGATACCAAGATTCCGTCATTCTTGTCAGACTCAGACAAAACAGGCCAGAAAGTTGGATGGGGTGAGAGTTCGAGCCTGCCTGTTAGAGATAAGGACTCTCTCAAGGACAGTCCGCAGACTGAAAAAGACTCTTCCTCATTCCACACATGCCCCTCCGCACGTCCGCTCCACTCGTCCAGCATGCACACACACATTCCTATAACAAGATTTATCTCCTACATTGTGCCAGATGGCGGCCATTCCATCCCGACAAGTGGCCCTGTCACAACTCCTGCCTAGCAAAGCAGGCACCCTGCCAGCGGGCAGGCACCAGAGGGAGGCAGAAGGGAGGAGGCACAAGCCCTCCTAGAGTAGGGGAAGGGATGAGGGGTATCTGCCTGACTTGTGGGTGCAGAGAGAGAAGCGCAGGCCAGATCTGGGTGGGGCTGCCATGGTCCACACCTATAGATCCTCCAAATTCACCAATCCTGCCAGAGCACTGGGGAGAGAGCTTGGGGCATGAGGAGAATGAGGCTGGAGAATGAGAAAGCCACCACTGACCTCGAGAGACAGAGACCACAGAGAAGAGGGAGCACAGCGTGGCTCCAGGTCCCAGGGGCTGACAGGATGGGGCTCACAGGCAGGCGGTGAAGACAGAGGACAGAACTGGCTCCCCTTGCTGAGACTAAAGAGCAGGTGGGGGAGAGGAGGCCGGTCACTGTTCACAACGGGAAACCACAAGGTTATCCCTGGACTCAACCAGGTTGAGAGAGCTTGGGGCCAGCAGAACCACCTTGCAAGGATGCTAGGAAACCCTTCAGGGCAGAAAGAAATGATGGCAGGAAAACACGGTTCAAATCCCCAGAAGAGATGAAGACTACCAGGCAATACACAGGGCCGTGCAACAGATGGAACATGGAGATGGATTGCTTTTCTTTTTTTTTTTTTTTTTGTGGTGCCGGGGATTGAACTCAGGGCCTTGTGCTTGCAAGGCAAGCACTCTAATCACTGAGCTAAATCCCCAGCCCGCTCTGCTTTTCTTTTTATAAGTACTTTAAAAGAGAGGTGATTGTACAAAGTAATTATCATCATGCAGTATTGTGTTTATGACATAAGTGAGTTATGTATGCACAGATTGCAATAATAGAACATCAGAGGGGAAGGAAAGGGAATGCAGGGGCATTGTGGTCCCTAAGAACAGTACCCATCAGATGGGGATTCTCACAGCCAAGCATGGCAGATCAGCACCACAGTAAGGAACCCAAGCCGCATCTGTACTCTCAGCCCCAGAGACAGGCAGGCTCTGGTCTCCCCAGGATGGGAAGGAGTGGGAGAGACAGAGTTCCCCTGGACTCTCCCCTAAACTCTAAGTGGGCTATTTGGCTGGAGCTAGGGACCAATTAATACAAGGGCTGTTAACAAGAGAAAGCACAGAAGTCTTATTAAATTTAAATGTGGGGGTCGGGGATTGAGCTTAGTGATAGAGTGCTTGCCTAAGCAAGCATAAGGTCCTGAGTTCTATTCCAGCACCGATCAGTCAATCAATCAATTTACATGTGCACGGGGATCTTCACAAGAAAGAGAAAGCTGAAGAAATGATCAAAGCCTGGTGCGTTTATACTTTTTAGCCAGAGAAAAGTATATGTGTGGAAGAAAGACAGGACATAGGTTCTCTGGACTGAGGTAGAGAATTCTAGGATTGTTACTAAGAGATCTAGGGAAGGAGGGTGGAGGAGGTGGTATCGGAGAAAGGCTACAGCAGAGCTGGTTTATCCTGGTTCACTGTAACCCGGTTGCCAATTTGGCATATTTTGAGATGCTACATCCTTAACTTCTTCAAACACATCCCCTTGCAGGCAGAAGTGCATGGCAGGATTGAATAAGGCATGACGGAGAGGGAGCCACCCTCTTTCTCCTGTGACAATCTGTCTGCATGTGAATGTCCGGCGACTGCAGCATCCAGGCACTTTCTGGAGGACACGTAAGAACTTGATGCTGGAAGACGGCACTCAAGTGACTGCACCAGCCCACAGCGGCCGGCACGGCCTGAGGCTCCAGAGAGGAACGTGAAACCCTGACTCGGGGTCTGCAGGGCTCCTGGTCCATGAGGCAGACCCGCAGCTGCCATGAAAGTGTTGGAGACTCAAACTCTGGAGAATTGGGTGTGGCCACAGCCATGTTCCACTTTCTCTTGCAGAAAGAAAGGTGTAGATGGCATGAGTTCACCCAAGGGTGACTTCCTCAACTAGTCTGCTGGGAAGGAGAAAGACTGACTTTGGGTGAGCTAGTCTTTCATTAGAAATTTTTTAAAATCTGGTTGGGGATATCCCCAGCACCCTCTCCAAAAAAATGTTATGCATAAATGCATTTTAATAGAGTCTATTATCTGGGCAGACCAATAACGGGCATCCTAGGATGGGAAAGTAAAAATGCATAATTCAAGTTGGTTTTCAGACATGCTAAACTCAGAGTTAATTTTCCAGCAGCATAATCCCAAGCCACACAGAGACTTGGGCTGCAGACCATTCACTTGATGCTTTTGTTACAAACTGAATCGGAGAGGATGGAACATATTCTCCTAGGTACTTTTTCTAACTGGTGTGGGCTTCTGCCTGGCTCTGTGCTCACCTGGCCGGTTCTGGGCCCTTGATGTGCCTGTGACCTTCGGCTCATCTGCAAGCAAAGGGGCTGTTGGAAGCTACTTCACAGGAGTATTCTAAGCATCCAATTAGAAGTAAGTGGTGGACATTAGCCCGAGGCTTGCACACCTTGCCGTCACCACCCTCTCCCCTCTCCTTTCCACCACCCCTGACACCTACAGACTCACAGACACCAGACATCCCCTCACTGCCCCAGGGCGGTGGGCAAGGGGCTCTCTAGTAGACACCTGAAGCCCACCCACTCTGTTCTAGGCTCCACAGTCAGGCCTCTTGCAAAATGCAACCCTGCAACTTTTCAGAAACAGTTGAGCAATGACCAAGGCCACTTTGTGTGACAGCTCTTTGTTCCACTGCAAATCCCAGCCAGCCTCCGCATGCTAAGATAAACCCCTTGGAAGGAGTCTGAAGGAAAAGCAAATATTTTAGCCATTAAAATATCCTCTAAATAACAAATGTCAAAGGCCTGGTTTGTGTTAGGCAACCTCACTTATCTCGGGGCTCACAGGATACTTTTGTTTTCAGCTCCCCAGTTCATTTACAAGTGACCTATCATAGGAGCCTTGGACCGCAAGATAATGGTCTGCAAAGAGGATGAAAAGAAGACAAAAGTCTCCCAAAATAGCACTGACTTCTACTTTAAAATTAATTACCGTGTTTTCAATGCATCTCTTCCTGGAAACCTTATGCAGAATAGGTTCCATGGTGGATGCAGCAGCTCAGTATTGCAGGTGGAGACATTTCAAAGACAATGTCCTGTAGGTAACTTGAGCTAATCCCGAGCACTCTTTCCTTCTCTCTCAGGTCTGTATTTTAGAAAGTTTTGGCTGGTTCACTGAAACAAATCTTGGAATTTTAAATGGATGTTTATAGTATCCAACTTAATTGCCTAGAGTGATAGAGTTTAGTCATTCAACAAAGATACTGAGGACTGAGTGTGTGGCAGGAAGTGCCCACATGCATTGGTCTGCACAGTTCCCTGCACAATTCCTGCTGGCAGCTGTGTACCAAGCGTTCCTCCTGAGCTGGAAGACGTCCAACAGAATAATCCACCTCCCTGGGAATTGAGCCTAATTTTAATATGAGCCGCCAACAAGAATGCTCAGTCCTTACGTGGGAGGCGCTGCGTTATTTCTCAACACACGCCTGCAGACCTAGCATAGATGCTGTCCCGCATCACAGCCCAGGAAGCTGAGTCACACCGTGTTCATCTCCTGGCCGCCACCACCCAGCTCAGGATGGGCCATGTCCTCCGGCCACCTTGACAGTCAGCCTGCAGCTGGGCTGTCCAGGCGCACGTCTCACTCCACATTCCTCACGGACGTCACGCCTCAGCCTTGGGAGACTCACACTAAGTCATGAACCCTGTACTGCTCAGGGCACTTGTCACTTCCTGCACACACTATTTAGCCCAGTGTCCCTTTTTAAACACATGTTTGCAATACATAATGAATACATTCATCGTGGGGAATTGGTATATGTAGATATACATATTACATTTTAATCTTTTTTATTTTCGCTTCCCTTCTCTCTCTCCTGTCTCTCCTGTCCTTAGATCTCATTCTCATCTCCACGATGTCTACCTCCCTGTTTCCTGTCTTTTTTTCACTCTCTAAATTATTTATATTTTGGGTCTCTCACATAAGAGAAACAACGCAATAGTTAACTGTCTGTGTCTGATTTATTTCACTCAGTATTATGATCACACACACTGCATCCATTTTCCTACAAAAGACTCAAATTTACCCTGTTTTATGGTTGAGTAGTACTTCATTGTGTATATACAGAGTCCACCCAAAAGATGTATATACACTTCCACAGTTCGACGTGCTAACAAGTGTCTGGAAGCTGATGGCCACCACTTTGGGCACCTCTTGTAATTGTAGAGGCCAACGGCAACTTGTATTAATCTCATGATGTCTCAATAAATTTAGTATTAAAATATTAATACAAGCCTTTTTCCTGATTTATATTTTTGGTGGAATATATATATATTCCACCAAAATGTGATATATATATGAATATATATTCCACTAAAATGTGATATATATGTGTGTATGTATATATTTATACCTCACATTTTGTGTGTGTGTGTGTGTGTGTGTGTGTGTGTGTGTGTGTATATCACATTTTCTTTATTCATCCATCTATCGATGGGCACCTAAGCTGATTCCAAGGTCTGGCTATTGTGACTCATGCTGCTATAAACATGGACATTTCTTTTCAAAATTGGAATTCTATCTCATTTTCAAATCATAAAAGATTGCTCTTTCTACTCTTGCCCACCAGGCACGAAGTCTGGTTTCATTTTCTTGATCCCATCTACCTGCCACTTGTCCAAGCTCTACCACCCACGTGTGCATCTGGAGCAAATGGGTATTCCAGATCATTCAGTGACAGTGATAGACAACAAGACGACAAGATGGCACTAAACAGCAGGAGAGAGAAAGAGTGAGGAAGCCGTGCGAGGGGTACACACTTAAACTCGGGTATTACACAGTATTACATGTCTTTCTATTCTATAGTCCCAGCCTCCAGTGCTGGATTTCTCATGGGTTTCCACAGTAGACCCACCTGTTCTATCCACCATTTCATCCTTGCCATCAAAGCATTCTGATGAACATACGGATGTCTTTTCCAAAGCAGAAATCTGCAAAGGACAGAAACACCAACGACAAGTTGGAAATAGAACTTAGGTTGTTCTGGCTCCAGTAAAGCAGGAAGTAACCATTGGCTGAGACTTGGGGTTTTGCCTAGGATCCACAGCCAGACAGAGGCAGAGGCAGGCTAGGCTACATCTCTCCAGCCCAGCCAGCCTCCTGCCAGTCCTCCCTCCCACCATGATGCCCAAGCCAGAGTATTTGATAAACAGGATGAATGCTACAAATCCACTGAATACGTGGAAACAGAAATCAAAATGTGATTACAATAGCTAAGAACAAGGAAACAGCTAGATGTGAATCTACCAAATGTGCACAGAACTTACACACTGAAAGCTACAAAGTGCTGATGAAATAAACCAACAAAGCATCGCTGAATGGAAACACCACGATTGTGGATTGGAAGACTCAGCAGGGAAAAGATGAGCACTCTTCTCCAATCCACCTCCTGTCTCAACGCAAATCTTATCCAGTACAGAGCTCTGCAAGATTGTTTTATAGGCATGGATGAGTTTACTCTAAAACATGTCTGAAAAGGCCCAGAGCCTAGAGCTAAAATAATCTTAAACAACTATGAAGTGGAAGAATCTTTATTCCCGACCTTCAACTTATTATATAGCTGCATAATCAAGACAGCATTGTATTTTGCAGAGGGATAGACACACAGATTGATAAAACATGATGTTCAGCATCATTAGAACTTGGAAAAACACACATCAAAATCACAGTGATCTGCCGTGTCACACCAGTAGGGTGGTTACCCACAAGAAGTTGGATAATAACCAGTGTGGTTGGGACATGGAGAAACTGGAGCTCTCAGACATTGCTGGTGGGAATGCAAGATGGTGCGGCCACTTTGGAAAACAATGTGGAAGTTTCTTAAAATGTCAAACATACATGTACCATATGATAATAATTCTAAACTACATCCAAGAGAAATGAAGACATGTGCAAATAAAAACTTGTATGTAAATGATCTTAGGAAAGTGTTTTTCATAAAGCTAAAAAGTACAAGAAATCCAACAGGCTGCTAACCAGTGAATGTATAAAATGCAGGACATTCATAGACTAAAATAGAATTGAATGGGCTACTGCTGTTGGAAAATGGATGGAATCCAAATAAATTCTACTAGGTGTCAGACATATACTGTATGACTCTTTTTTAAGAAATGACAAGAAAAGGCAAGTGGAGATGTACTAGAAATAGCAATGGGATGTTCATTATCTAGGGATTGGAAGAATTCAGAAACATGTATGTTTTGGTTGTGCTGATGCCCACAAGTTCTATAAATTCACTAAAAATATCAGACTGTGCACTTAAAATGGGTGAATTTTTTGGCACATAAAAGCTGTCTCAATGAAGCTATTTCTTAAACACCAGTGTGTGATAAAAAGGCACAAGGTACTTTGAGGCAGGGGTCCCTTGTCCAAGGCCCAGAAGGACCAGTTGTGTGTGCAGCCTGGAGGCAGACCAGGCCACCAGGGTCCTGCTGTCTGTGTGGACCACGGGGGCTTGGTTCATCAGGGAAGGGGACACGATCCAGGATTTTCAGGCAGGAACAGACCTAATCAGAACTCTGCCTTACGAAAGCTTATTTGGGCATAAACCATAAGGATGGGCCAGAGAAAAATTTGAAGATCCAAGTGCTGCCAGAGTGATTTTTCATGCATTATTCACTGTGCATCTACTAACAAGTGCCCAGAGACGCCCTCATTACCCTGCTCTTTTCTTTGGTTTCCAAAAGTGCACTAGGTTGGAGACAAAGGGCAGCCACTGAACCTCGTCCTCCTGCTATGAGTAGCTGTGGGATCTGGAGACGTTACTTAAGTTTAATGTGGGATGAAGATGAGTTATGTATTTGTGAAGAGAATATCCTGAAATTCTTTGGCCTATTTAAGATTCCACGATGTCTGCAGCTATCCACTACCCCCCATTACCCTCAGGATAGATGAAGACGTCTTTGGCATGGTGTTCAATATTTCATGATCGTTCTCAGCATGGAAATCATCACCAAACCCACAGTTATTCCCTGAACACCCGGTGCGGGACCTCTCTCAACACGTCTTGCTCTGTGCCTGAGCCCCTGAGCTTTTGCACAAGTCTTTTCCTTTACAGTGCCCACCGTCTCCTCTTTTCTTGTTTATCTAATTCCTCCTATTCAAAACTCAGTGCCTGTGTCCTATTTGGGAGCCTCCCCACACCCTGCACCATTGCTAGTTTTTTTGTTTTGTTTTGTTTTGGTACTGGGGATCGAAACCAGGGCCTTCACACTGAGCTACATCCCCAGCCATTTTTAATTTTTATTTTGAGACAGAATCTCACTAAGTCCCTGAATTGACCGCGCTGAGCTCAAACTTACAATCCTCCTGCCTCAGGCTCCCAGAATAATGGATTTATATGCCTGCACCACCATGCCCAGTTAGTAGTTACTTTTGTCTATGTTGTAAACATCTTCAATTCTCTAAATGTCGCATCACTTGCCACATCTGTCCCGCACACTGTGATAAAAGCTGGTTGAGGACAAAGGCATCGAGTCTCCAGCCTGTGACCTCTGGCCCAGCATGCAGGAGATATACAGGAAAAGTGCATAAACCCATCATTCCAATAAAAGGGCTTTGAAAAAATCTAGGTCTTGCGTGTATAGAAAAGTTCATTATGATGAGCTTACGTTGCTGATGTATATAAATCTTAAGACCGTGTTTAGAGTTAGTTGCGATAGGATCCTTCCTTCTGCTTGAGGATGTGACTCAATTTTATTCGGGCATCCAAGTTTTGTTGTTGTTCATTTCTTGACCAGAAAATGTGCTTCTTCCCTTATAAAGAATGAAAAATAGTGTCAGGGAAAGGGCAGGAAAAGCCTGGCCCAGCTGCAGCCTCTGGGCCCCTCGTTCAGCACCACCAATGTTGTGAAACTAAATAAACACTGGGGGAGTCAGATGTCTGTCTGGGGAGAGGGTGACTGACCTTTCCTGACTCGGTGGCGCGTCCTGCCACATGGCTCCTGTCTGTTCTCTGCTTGGTCCGGGCACGAGCTGGAGGGCTCCAGGCTCCAGCGTGCTGGGACACTCTCTCCAGTTGTACTTGGCTCACAGTACCTTTGGCCAAACGTCTACTATGCAGGAGAAAGTCCGTGTGTAAAACCAGCAGTGACAGCTTGCCGTGTCCCTCTGCAGGACCAAGGACCTCACTGTGTCCCCATGTCTGTCACGGGCCCTCCAGCAGAGCACGAGTGGCCAGTGGGTGAGACCAACTCGGAAGATGTCCCTGAGAGAAACGGCCCCGTGACACCTCTAAAGTCTGCGGGCTGCTGAGCAGAGCGGAATTCTTCACCTCGGACCTATGTGATGTGCCGACCTAAACTGGTTGGGCCCAACTTCCGGATTTGTTGGGTGCCATGATTGTGACCCAGGTTTCACTGAGTAAGAACTGTAGCTCTGGATGTAGGAATCAGTTGGTCACAGTCACTGGCCAGGGTGGCAGAGTCCCATGGCGACGGGGTCTTTTCTTCCATTGTTGCTGTACCTGACCATTCAAAAAAGAAAACTGGCCCTGGAGTTGGGCATGGCAGTGTACGCATGTCATTTCAGCACAGGGTCTGGGGTAGAGCTCAGTGCAGTGGCCCTCGGCTCAATCTCCAGGACCAAAAAAAAAAAAAAAAAAAAAGAATAAATAAATAATCTGGCCCTGGATTTGCCAACTTGGAATTCCTGCCTTGGTTTTCAGAAAAATATTAATGACTCCTCTCTAGAACCTGTCTCTACCATCACACGACCCAGGTCAGGGCCAGAAGGCAGGGACAGGTGACCGCGGGCGATGCTGAGAGGGACAGCAGGGGTCAGGACAGGGGTCAAGGGTGAGAGGTCAAGTGTGAGCCTGGACAGGTGGCAGAAGGGCTGGGAACAGCAGGGATAACACTTTCCATACTCGAGCAGCCCCAGAAAGAGCCAAATCTAAAAACACTGTCTGCAAACGGTTAATAAAGCTGAGCCTCAGTTTACCCGACTTGGCTTTAATGAGCTCACACTGCTCTTGCTGGTCTCCCGTTTGCTTCCCTGCGTCTCTGTGCAGGTTTGCTGCTGTGTGACTGTCCTGAAGACCGGGATGGAGTGAAGGGCCTTCCGAGCCCCCAGACTCATCGCCAGCTCTCAGCCTGGTGGGTCTTCCGGGCTTCTACAGCCCCAGCAACCGGCATCCGCCAGCACAGGGACGCTCGCTTGGGGCCTGGCAACAGTAGAGGAAATTCAGGTCCTCGTCCCAAGATGGCTCAGTTAAAGAGGAAAACATCCAGAGGGAGAAAGGGGCTCTCATTCAGAGTACAAGTTTGGCTGTAGGCAGGTGAAAGGCCGCCCTGTGCAGAAGCCAGGAGGGTGGAGGCTGCAGGATTAGAGCAGAGCGGGGGAAGAGGACGAGGCCGCCAGGCCACCAGGCTGAGGCCTCAGGGGGGGCGTTGGGTCAGCTTCCTTCCTCCAGGAGGCTGTAATCCCACAGAGTTATGGTGAATGATTACATAAGAGCATTTGTTACCATAAAAGACACATGGCCATGAATCCTCCTCAAAATCCTCCTCACTTTGAACACACTTATCCTGTCATTCTGGCCACTTTCTGTAGCAGCTCTCGAGTTCCCTTTCCTAAGTGTCTTTACAAGGTGTGATCACAGGCACAGTGAATGCTGCTCCCGAGCGCCATCCAGCAGAAAGGCAGGCTGTAAAAACATGATGCTGTGACCACGACCACCTTCTTCACTGGATCTGGCACCGAATGTGACTTCTGACTCTTTCCCAAAGTCAAAATGACCACGAAAGGGACACATTTTGAATCGATTTGGGACATCAAAGCAGCTAGGACAGTGCACCTAAAGACCCTCAGGAAAGAGGACTCCAGAGCTGCTGCAGAGAGCAGCAAGAATGAGGACATAAATGTGTTCAAAGAGAGGGGAGTATTTTGAGGGGGATTTGTGGCAATGTTTCTGTTCATAAAATAATAAATTTTTAAAATTCAAACACTCACCATACTTCTTATCATACTTTGCACGGTGTCCATCCTGCAACACCAGATCCTCACCAGATAACAGGTTGTGACCCGAATTTTGCAATGAATGAAGTAGCAAGAGTGACGTGAAGAGGAGAGAGAAGAGGAGAGGGCCTGGAGGGCAGAGGGGGGCAGGCAACAGGTGAGACCTCACGGCAGGAGCAAAGGAGAATTCATTCTAAGACACTTTTATTTCAGTTCTAGAGGGGCAACAGAACTGGTTTGTTCTGTGGGATAAAATACATTTCTCATAGGAATGTACACTCTGTTTTATGGCTGAAACAGGCGGCGGGGTTCACACTGCTGTGTGGCTCCTCTTCCCACAAAGTCCAGACAGCCCATTCTGTCCCTGAAGATGCCCGATGCCAGCAACTCAGCTGATGTCAGCCTGAAAACATGCAGCCGCCGCGTTGGTTTCAATGCAGGGCCCCTCCAAAAATCCTGCTGGAACTTGGCCCCCAAGCGGCGATGCTGGGCAGTGGCCCTGGGGAACGGGCTACACAGGCCTCAATGACACATGGGTGGGCCAGCCCTGCTCCCCTGCCATGGGGGCAGGAAGAGCGCCTGTCTCTGAGGACGCAATGCTCAAGACCATCGTGGGAGCAGAAGTTGGGTCTTCACCAAGCTCCAAACCAGCCGGCACCTTGAACTGGGACTTTGAGTCTCCGAGACTGTGAGAAGTTAATTTCTTTCCCAAATAAATTACCCAGTCTGAGGTACTGCACTTTAGCAACACAAAACAGACTGAGACAAGCACTTTCTTTCCCATCTAAACCTTGTTATGATACAAAAACATTTTTAAAACCCTTATACTAGTATCCTAGTATCGAGAAGACAAATGCTAAAGTCTTTGGCTATGCTGAGACTTTATGGGGTCCAAAAGCCACTCAACACTCAGATCAAGAGAGAAACCAGCACAGGAAAACACAGGCCATGAGCTGCAGGGACGGCGTGGAGCACTTGGCACGCAGGAGACTTGGACACCAGCGACCCGGAGCAGGCGGGCTGCGGGACAGATTTGACAGGCCCATTAGAAGCTGGGAAGCAGGGCAGACCTGCTGCCATTTCAGCCCCTCCCTGCCATCCCAGAGCCACATTAATGCGATGAACACTGAGACCAGCCAGGTTCGCTGGTGCCCAAGCAACCTGCAAAACCCAAAACGAACCAGAACCAGAATCCCAAAACACCCATTATAATGGAAAATACCAATCTGCAAACACAAAAACTAAAGTGTCTCTACAATGAAAATATTCACTGCAACATAACAAAGAGGTCAATTCTGGAAAAGTCATGTCAAAGCCAGTGAGGCTGAGCTACAGACCACCTACTTGTGCGAGTTTATTCCAAGTTCATGGCCAGGGCTAGCGGTGAGCAGTTAAATTCTTATTTAACTTTATATTATTTTTGTTACAGGTGACTCCCCAGGTTTTATAAGCTTCAGCAACCACAAAACTAAATCCATCCTAGATTTCCAGAGTAAAGCTAACCCCAAAAGAAAAAAATACAAACAATACAGTAGAAGACTGGGCAAAGGTTATTAACAAACAATTTAAAGAAAACAGAAAATAAACATAAAAACTTAGGCTCCATCTCACTTGTAATTAAGAAATGCAGATTAAAATAAAAATGAGAAAATTTTTTTCTCCCTGGAATATGCAAAAATTTAAGTAGTTGATGATATTCACCCGTGTGAATGTGTGTCATGTTGGTTAAAGCAGAAGTTAACATCTTTTAGAGGAAGAAATTGGTAAGATCTGTCCAAACACGCAAAATGCCTTTAACTTAATTAATTCGGTTTCTAGCCAGGTGTGGTGGTGCATGCCTATAATCCCAGTACTTGGGAGGCTGAAGCAGGAGGATCACTGTGAATTCAAGGCCAGCCTGAGCTACATAGTGAGTTTGAGACCAGCTTGAATTTCAGATCCTGTCTCAAAAAAAAAAAAAGAAAAAAATTTGCTTCTAAGAATTATTTAGCTATAAAGAATGACAAACTAGAGTCATCTATAGGAAAACGATGGGCCTGGAAAATATAATGTTGAGTGAAATAAACCAGACTCGCAAGCTTGAATACTGTATGGTATCCCTCATTTGAGTGAGGCCAAATACAAACAAAAGAAAAGGGTAAACAGTGGATACAAAAAGGTAAAGGGTCAGATCTAAGCTAATAGGCAAAGGGTTCAAGGGAATAAGAAGATGGCAAAGGGGGAGGGGGATGGGGATACAGATGAATAATGACATCTTAAAAATAAGAACCTAATAACCCAAACTTAAAACAGTGACATGTACATTAGGTACTATAGTAACTTAATGTAGTTGTGTGACTTAATGCTACATCTATGTGGTTGTTTACATTGCTCGCTGTCATAAGCAAAAGGCACAATGTATTGTGGTCTGTAAGCTTGAGTAATGGCCTGTAAGTTTGTGTAATTTTGGATAAATTTTAATAAAAATCTATTTTAAAAAAATAGCCTAGCACTAATGCATATTCCTTATAGAGAGATTTACAAAGCTTTCTGCTATAATATTGTGGAAGTCAAATTAGAAGAAACCCAGAGCCCCATTAGTAGGGGAGAGAAGCCCACATGTACTAGCTTTAAGGGGATGGAGAAGATGTGTGTGCCCCATTTAGAAAAATACTCCAAGTCAGCAGCATATTTTTGTGTGTGAAATTCAAAAGTGAAAAATAACTAGCTGCTGTCATCTATATTGGGTCCCTCCGGGAGAAGTGTTGAACTGGGCAAATGTACTAGATTTATGGAAGGTTGAAAATTTGCGTAGATTTAGTCTGCGACCCTTTCTCTCCCTGGGGCACACCGACTGGAATTTCAGTTTCTTGTTGGTTGGTACTCAAAGTTAGTTTTCTAAACTCATCTTTATAAAAGCTCCCCATTTTTGCCCATAGACCCTTTTGGCTGATGTGATTTTTCACTCCTGACCCTCCTGAAATCCCTTTCATCCCGGAACACTAGCATTTGGCTGTTCATCCTGGGACACAATTTCACTTTCCAGGGATTCTCAAGGACAGAGCCTCCTCGAGTCGTCCGACCTACAACCTAGTCATGTGTGTGATATGAATCCCTTTGTCCCTGTACGGATGCCATGCTCCCTGGGGGAAGTGGGAGCTTGTACCTTACTGGGTAGACTCTCCACACACCCCAGAGCTACTTCCATGAGTAAGAAAAACATTCCTATTACCCTACGAGACAGAGGCACCCAGTGTCCAACCCCTCTCCACTTCCTCACTCATCTACCTCTTGGGTTTACAACGAGTTAAGAATAGAAAGGGCTTCCCATGTAACTTAAGGAGCTGTCCACACACAAGCACTGTGGCTGCTTTTCCCAATATTTTTGTTATTATTTTCCACTTTGTGCAGGTCACAAACTGATGCTCAGTAAGTTTGCCAAGATGACTTACACAGCGAGGGCAGGGAAGGCTGGATCTACAAATCCTGACCCCAAACCCTTCCTCCGTGTTAGCCAGCGCCCTCTCGCTGGGCTTCCCATACCCTTCCTCCGTGTTAGCCAGCGCCCTCTCGCTGGGCTCCCCATCTCCACGCCTCCCTGTGCCCTGTGCTCCTGCCCAGACACCTCTGGGGAATGCGCGGTCCTTACTTGGCTCATGTACACAAATTGTGTTTGTGTAGAGCACCACGTTTTCACCCAGAGAAAAGCAGAAGCATGGAGAACCTGCTCTCTGAACTTTCTTTATCTAGAAATCTTGCTCCTTTACCCTTTTGTATAAAGGTGACTTGGTAGTTAGCCCAGGGAAAATGAATCCCTTCGTGTTACAAAGGAGATGTGGACTAGGATTCCCCCCACCACCCCCAACTCCCGCCCGAGGTCTTACAGTCTTGCTTTTGAGAAAGGAATCCAGATACCGTGCTGGGTCAGAATGCCAGAGACCCTCGGGGCACTTGTCCGTAGCCACAGGCCAGACCTTGTGACTTTCCGTCCAGCCAAGAGCCACACTGCTCTGGCATCCCAAGCTCTTCCCATCTTAGGAGAATCCACTTTGGGGCTGAGAGCTGGAGGCAGAGCACAAAGCCAGGTCACGGCCTCACATTGTGTTTGGTGGGTGCTGCCATGTGGAGGTCTGTGTCTCCCCGAGATGTGTGTGTAGGGGTCCTAAGCACTAGGGTGATGGTGTTAGGAGAAGTGGCCTTTGGGGGGTTAGCAGGACATGGGGGCTGCAGGCCTGTGAGTGTGACCAGAGCCCAAGTGAGAGACCCACGAGAGCTCCCTCTCCCCTTCCGCCAAGGGGGACACAACTAGAAAGCACAATCAAAGCAACACCAAGCGGGCTTCACCAGACACTGAATTGGGAGGCACCTCAGTCTTGGACTCCCAGCCTCCCAAGCTGTAAGAAATAAATTTTATGGAGGCCAAACAGATAGAGACAGTGCCGGGAAGACAAAAACAAAGCAAAACAAGACCAAACACTGGAGTGATTGGTCCCATCTGAGTCCTGCAAGCTTTATCTCACAGTTTTTCACAAGAATTGGTGCGTGGTCAGACCAGAACAGGAAGGTACCAGAGACCGCAGCTGCCGGCCAGTAACAAAGCGCTTAAACACACCTCTTTCATCTTCCGATCCGCTGACAGTGTAGATTTGAGTTCAAGAGTAGAGATAAATACAACTCTTCTTTGAAATAATATGCTACACAAAAGAAAAAATGATTGCCAAATAGACTGTACGACTCACGAAAGAAGCATAGGCACCGAGAAAAAGCCAGGCAAAGGGACACACTTTATTATGAGATCTGCCTCTTGGCTCCGCTAGGAACTTAATGACTTCGCTAGCCAGGATAGAACCTTTGTCTAGCTAAAGACCTGAAGCTTAGAACCCAAGCAACAATGGCTACATGGCTAAGTCCTTCCAAGCCCACAGCTTGACCCTAACTGACCACATGGGGATCCATAGCTAGACCCTGGTTGACCCACATGGGGATCCACAGTTAGACCCTGGAGGACCCACATGGGAATCTATAGCTAGACCCTGGACTATCCGCATAGAACCAAGCCCCGTCTGGGTAGGTGCTCTGGAAAACACATGTTCTACATTCCTGGGAAGATCCAGGTAGACTCCCCAACCCAGGCCATGGTGAAGGAGCCACACCTCCTTCCAAGGGTAGAAACTCAAACCCTGGGTAAATGCAGGAAAAGACGACAATAACTCCTCCTGCCACTCAAGGAGAGCCCCCCAATCCCTCTCTACTCAACCTGTGAGGAAGGAAGTGGACCCCGCCAGGCAGAGGAAATACGAAGAAGGAGAAAGAGAGGGATGGGGGTCTTCTCTCAAGCCCGGTGGGTCCTACATGTCCTGCCTTTTGCAGAGCTTTGCCCTTCCCATTGCCCCAGCTGAGCCAGGCGCCCCTGCCTCTGCATCACCCGCCGTGCTGTGACCACACATTCCAGGGCCACAGTCAGGTCAGAGCTTCTCTCCTGCTCCCCTCGCCTCCGCGGTTTGCTCCTGGGAGGAGTGAGTCAGACCTCGCTCGCGGCATCACCAGGATGCCGTCCGTGTCCGGACCGGGAGCTGCTCGGTAAGTGTGTGCTAATCGGATCAGTGGATGAACAAAATGACCTCTGCTCACCTCAGTGCCGCAGGCATGCGCCTGGCAGGCCACCCAGAAACCCCACTCCACAGCCCAAGGCCCTTCTCGTCCAGCCACACAGCTTCGGGGAGTTTCCCCAGGACAGAAAGGCAGGAGGCAACCAGCAGACAAATGCTGCACCGGGTGACCGGGAACTGGGGGTTCCTGTGGCTGGTGCTCAGGCAAAGTGGACACATGGAAAGGGCCAAGGAAGGAAAGCATCGGGTTGGGGAGAGGGCAACCAGCACTTGGGGTGGGGAGGCTGGGTCCTCACCAGGCACAGTGTGGCAAAACCCCGGTACCCACCGCTGGTCTACTCAGATGGTCCCCATCACACCACACCCCCGAATACCGGGACCACAGAGAGGAGGGCCTCAGTGACCCAAGTACAAAGAGGGCGTTGCGGGTGCGGTGACGTTTCAGGATTTAGCAGGAGAAAACCTGGGTAATTTTTCAAGGAAGACAGGGGGAAGGTCTGAGGATGTGCGAAACAGACATTTCGAGCCCCTGATTTATCTCAGGAACAGAGTGCTGGGAGGCTGAGCCCTCCAGGAGCGCGGTCGCAGCCCCTGAAACTCCGTGCTCGGATGTCTCCATCTAGTGGCAAGAGAGTGTAAATGTCATCTTCTTCCCTAATGCCTAAGGATGAGAATTTTAAAAAGAAATATTTTTCCACTAAAACAATTTTAAAAAAAAAAATTCCCTTTTAAACAGACATTGAAATTGATTTTGGTTTTGACTTCTTCAGCCTGAGGCTTACACTCTGGAGTCTCCAAAGGCAGGTAACACCACCCACGCCCAGGAGGGAGTGGTGGGGAAACGAGCCCTACATGCCAGAGCCTGTGGTTTTGTGGCACTGCAGTGACATCCTTCCTGACGCCGGGTCTGCAGCAGGAACATCCCTTGCAGCGACTGAGGTCCCTGGCGTCCCCGAACGTCAGACTGGAATGTTCCCAGGAGATGCAGTGACAGTTCTAGGCTTGTCCCCGTGCGGCCCCTGTCCACACTCTGTGAAGGTGACAGTCATCCGGGACTTGCCAGAGCCCTGCACCCCGTGAAAGAGGGGGTCCTAACAACTACACAGTCTGTGTGGCTGCCGTGGCACTGAACGAGGTCCCCAGAGCCTCTCTGGTGCCCTCCCCTCCCCCGTGACAGCCTTGCTCTTCATGGACACTTGACAGCTCCCCAACACTGCACTTCAGGACCAGACGTGATGGCGCACACCTGTAATCCCAGCATTCTGGAGACCAAGGCAGAAGGATCTCTGTGAATTCAAGGCCAGCCCGGGCTATGTACTGAGTTCAAGACTAGCCTGAACTACATAGCGAGACCCTGTCTCAAAAACCCGAACAGGAGCTGGGGATTTAGCTCAAGTGGTAGAGCGCTTGCTTAGCAAGCACAAAGCCCTGAGTTTGATCCCAAGAACCCCCCTAAAAAAACCCAAACAGACAAATAAACAAACAAACAAAACTCCAGCACACTTCAGTAGTGAAGAGCGGCTTCCTTCCCCAGACCCGGCTAATTCTCAGTGTGCCCTTGAAGCACAGCTGCTTTACACAGGACAAGCGATCATTGACTGCAAATGAGTCCAAGCAACCCAGATCTCTCTGGAACGTTTTTGGTGCAAAAATAATTTCCGAGACAAATGCGGTCACACGTGAGCTGGAGGACGTCTCCAGAGAACTGGTGTTGCACCTCGGCTTCTCTGTTCTCCTCTACCATTTCTGACGTGGGCATTTGTGTATGCGCTAAAATGCAAGGACCAAACATCTCAGAGAACGGTTAAATCAATTCCAGAAACCATGCAGTTGCATTTAAAGTGGGATTGAGTTTTCAATATTACTTCAAGCTGTTTATGGGAAATGCATTGTTCGTCACATTTCAACATGCTGTGTTCCTGTTTGTATTTTAAACTAAAGTTGCTCCCCCCCACCCACACAAACCCTCACAAGCAAATCACCAAATTTTAAAATATGCTTTGTGTAAAATATGCCGACAATCAGAGTATAATTTGATGTAATAATTAAAGGGCATGAAATAAAAATAACATCTCAAAACTATTTAAAGAAAATGTCAACACAGCACGTTCCTTTGGGAGGTGACCAATAACTCGACTTGAAAAATCGGCTCTCGGGAGGGCTTCTTTTTAATAAATTAAGAATCAGAGATTTATAATTAGTTCACTGGCTGGCTGAACAAAGCAATCTAAAAAGAGAGCGAGCCCAGCTGAGTGGGAGGCGCAGAAGTGGCTCCACAGATCGCCAAGGGGCAGCAGGGTCAGGTGGCCCTGCTGTGAAGGACGCCATCAGGTGGCCCGGCAGAGGCCTCCCGGAGCTGGACCCCGAGGTGCGCACAGTGTGGGGAGTGGGGGTGGTCACAGGGTGCTCAGAGCACCCGTTTCCATGGAGGGAGTTGCAGAGGAACGGAAGGAGCTCAGGCAGAAGCAAGGTGAGGATGTGCTGTCAGGTCGCCTGACACGACAGCTTGCAGGACCGTGTAACTACAGGCATCGCTCTGGTTTATTCAGCAGCACCTCTGCCTTCACGCCTAACCAAGAGGCTATAAAACACCTTTTGAATTTTTTGAAGAGAATGTCTCCCTGCTGTCCACTGCAGTTGAATGTGTCCCTCATGGGTCCGCCATGCCCACCTCACCCCAGCCCACCCCGTGCTGAGGATGGAACCAGGTGAGCTGCATCCCCAGCCTTTTTTAGGGGTGTGGGGAACACCAGAAATCGAACCAGCACTGAGCTATACCTCTACTCCCTTTTTTTCATTTTTTTGAGACAGGGTCTCCCTAAGCCACTGAGTTGTCCTGGCTGGGCTTGAATTTGTTATTCTCCTGCCTCAGCCTCCCAGAGTGCTGGGATTACAGGCCCAACTAAGTGGTCATCTTTTAACTCCTCTTTTCCCAGGCGAAAAAAAAAAAAAAGCAAATAACATTAAAAAGAAGCAAATAAAAAAGTTCTGCCTGGGGGCTCACCAGTTCTTACGCCCCACTCCACCTCCTGCTCTGCAGGGGCAAGAAAATTCCAGGACCATTCATTCAAGGGATGGCCAGGGAAGACAAAAATTCCTCCGGAAGCTTCAGCCTCACATGCTTTGAACCCCGTGTCACTCTGAGACATGGGCCAATCTTCTCAGCATTTTAATTTTATTCAAATATTTGGCAGGAAAGTGTCTTTTTCTTCTTTACTGAGACAGAACATACCAACAGAAAGCAGCTGGCATCTCAGGGCCCCGAAGGCCTGTTCCCGGCCCATCCTGGCCATCAGCCCTTGTTTCCAAAGAGGACTACAACCTTGACTTCTAGCACCCTGGTTGTCTTGCTGATTTTTGAGCTTTCTGCCAAATGAATCGGTATGCGTTCTTCTGCGCCAGCTTCCTTTTTCAGAATCATGTTGCTCTTAACATTGCACCCGTGTCGTTTCACTGTCATACACACACATTTCTGCTGCTTCCGTTTCTGGGATCCGAATAGCTGGCCCGTAGGGTATGCAAATACCCTGGTTATACAAGTATTCCCAAGCAGTTTCCCAAAGTGTTTGTACTAATTCACACTCTCACTTTTATCAGTCATATCTGGATCTTCAGTGCATCTGAAATTTGTTTTCGTGTAAGGTAGGTAGAAACAAAATTTTATTCCTTCATTTCCATGTGAATATTAAGTGGAATCTAATTGTTTAAGGACCATTCCTTTCTCTGCTGGCCTGCAGGGTTGCTGTGTTCTGAGGTGTGATCAACACATACAGTGAATGTTTAATTTTTTATTTAATTATTACAATAAAAAACACATTGCCATGAGTCCCCCTCAAAACCCACCTACCGCTTCGAACATGCTTGTCCCATCGTCCTTGCCACTTTCTGCAGCAGCTCTGGGGTCCTGTTTCCTGAGTGTCTGTAGCTGACCTGATGTGGCAGCCTCAATGTCCTGAACTGATTTAAAACTTTTCCCTTTCGTGGTCATTTTGACTTCAAGGAAGAGCCACAAGACACATGGTGGACTGAGATTAGTAGAAGACAAGCTTTCGCTCCAGGGCTGCTGGGTCCATTTCAAGTCCTCCCTCACTCCTGGGGCTGGCTTCGGGGCTCACCCAAAGTGTGGACTGGAGCAGCGCCCTCCTGTGGCCAGGCTCCTGCTCACCCTTCTCAGGCACCCAAGAGGCACACAGCTCCTGACTCTCACTCGTCCTTCTGGTCTCCTTCCTCCCCTGGGTGTTGGCTTCCTGTTACCTTCTTAGCTCTCCGGCACCATCAGTGAAGTATTGTATTTTTCCCAGGAGGACTTATGTGAATTACTTACTCTGCCCTTATTGCTAATTGAGCTTCAGGTATTCCATGAGTCAAATATGCACACCAAACAGTGTTATTGTACAGTGTGAGACTTTAAAAGCAGGCCATTGCTCTTCAGAGCAATATGTGGTGCTTGGGGGCTGCCACTGCACGTAGCAACCTCGGCTTGCAGGGTGGGCCTGCTCACCCCTGCACTTCTGCTGGAGGGTAGCACTGCTCGTGGAGTCTGAGGATTGGCAGTCAACTCCAGGACGTCTGTCCCCAGTCAGGGAAAAGGAGTTTCTGCTCACAAAGATGGCATGAGTATCACAACCCTGCGTGAGGGATGCTCTGGGCCTGAGATCAGGGCAGATACCAAGCGTCCAGGGGAGACAGCTAGACAGAGGATTCAGGGACGACTCGAGACTCAAAAATGAAGACTCTGTCCAAGGGAGGAAAGGTCAGGTCTGCACCCGGAGTTGAGAGATCAACTCCTGAAACGAGGCAGTGGTGACTGTGAGTTCGGAGACAGGAGACAGAGGTCTGTTTAACCTTGGAGATCCCTACAAGATGCTCTGAGGTACATATAGAGATCTGACACCTTCTGACTTGCATGATCACAGGCCAACCCCAAAGAGAGCTCGTAACCCTGGAGAAGGGATAGAGGCGTTGCCAATCAGAGCGTGGCTCCCCCCACACCGAGCATAGTGCCGTCTGCTGTGGGTCCAGCATCGTTCTGCACACTTTTCCGTTTCTCACGCTCTTGGTTAGGTGACCGGCCATACCATGAGTTCCTGAGAAAGGCTGCGCTGTCACTGTGTGGCTCGATTTCTTGCGATCCGTGTTTGAATGATCTCAGTGATCTCCGCTAGCAACCCAAGGCCACTAGAATCCTGCCAGCACTCGTCTCCTGGTGCTGGTGGGAGCTCTGCTTTTTAAAAAAATAAAATAAAATAAAATAAAATAAAATAAAATAAAATAAAATAAAAAGTGACCGACACTGAGTTTGGTGTTGTAGAATTTGCCAAGCATTATTTATGACATGAAGGCTTGCGCACGTCCTCTCACAACTGAGCTGCTTCCCACACACATGACAAGGAGTAGCCTATTGGTCTGCCAATGCTTTTAACAATAAATGCCATATCACGGCCATTCTTTTCTGAAAGTCATCTACTTAAGATTTAGAAAATATGGATACAATTGAAAGGAGCCAGATTTTATTACATTCCCAAGTCTTCTCCTTAAGTTAGTGTCTATTAGATGGTATTTAAGAGCGATAAAGAAAGGCTGACTGTCCAGTGATTGCTGCTTACACAGATAACAGCCGTGGAAAGTCCCTAAAAGTCCCATGAAGAAGCACATTCATTTCTAACCCAAAATCCAGAGGAACAAAACAATTGCAGTATTTGTGCACAAGGTGACCTCTAGTCACAGCTACGAATCGCCAGTCAATCTGCTCTTCTTTTCCTCATCAGAATAGAATACAGATTTCGAAACATCCTTGCTTTTCATCCACATGAAGAAAGGAATAACCTGAGGGTGGAAGGGCCTGGCTTGTCCTCTACACGCTCCCTCCAGTGTGTCCATCCAGCCATGCTCCGGGTTAAGCGAGGGCCTGGGATCATCCCCGACTCCTGTCCACATTCAAGGGACCTTGGCGGGGTGACATGCCAACACCTTAGGGGTCCCTGGGTCTCCTCATCTGCTTTGATCATCACTCCTGTCCACCAGGACACTGGCCACGGGTGACAATGTCCCGAACATAGTCGGGGTGAAGGGGAGGAGACGGTGCCCCTGGACTGGGACAAGAGCCCTCTGACCAGCTGTCACCTCTTAGGAATGAGCCTGGTGTGGGAGATTTTCTCATTTACTGGGGAGACAAACTCAGCGCATGCTCGCGCGCGCGCGTGTGTGTGTGTGTGTGTGTGTGAATCTGTTGGTTACTCAGGGTTTCATTAAAAGGCAAAACGAGTGAGTTGGGGGGCAGCTCAGTAGTATGGCACTGGCCTAGCATGCGTGAGACCTGGGATTCCTACCCCAGCACAGCAAAGACAACATAAAATAAAATAAAACAAAGACAGTGTGCTGAAGCCAAACCCCTGCTGGCCTCTGATTGCCCGCAGTTCCCTCCCATCCCTGAGCATCTCGACCCGGACACCTTTCCCAGGGCCACTGCTTTTCCTTCTTGCTCTATTCTTTGTGAAGCCCCAAGTCTCAGCCAGACTGAGACTTCCACTCTGTCTGGCCCACCCTGGCCTTTGCCTTCGGCCTTGTCACCAAAGCATTGTTTCCAGGTGCCCTCTCTTGGGGGGGTCAGGCCTGACCTCTGCACCTCTCTGCTTGCAGACCCCCCTTCTAGAAGTCCTGCCTGCCAGGCTCACTGGAAGATGCTCTTTCGAGGAAAGAAAAGTTTGTCTCAGTGTCTGCGGCGCCCAGCTCCAGGCTTGGGAGGACTGTGCCATGGTCTTGATGTGTATGTCTCCCAAAGCGCATGTGTTAGAATCCTCAGCCCCAAGATGAAAGCATCAAGAGATGATGATTGGGAGGCAATCAGGTCATAAGGCTGCTGCCCTCACACATGGGATCAGCGCCCTTATGAAGGAGGCCCTGGAGAGCTTCCTGACCTTCCACCACTTGAAGAGACAAGGAGGGGCCACCTGTGAACCAGAATGCAGGTTTCCACCCGACACAGAATCTCCCTGCACTTTGCTCCTGGACTCCCAGCCCCTGGAACTATGAGGAATACATTTCTGCTGCATATAAATTGTTCCATTTATGATATTTTGTCATAGTAGCCTAACGGGACTAAGGATGTATGAATGAATGGGGGTATTTTCCAATTGTCTTTAAACACAGACTTCAAAATTAGAACAACCTAGTTTCCCCAGGTCCCATCCAGTTCAAGAGCTCTGGTTCCGTCCTACAACATGCTGTGGTGAGGATCCTTTGTGCTGTAATTACGATCAAACAATCCTGAGCCTTTAAGCTGACAGCCAGCCGCCTGATCACCGAGCCTCAGCCTTCTCCTCTCTAAATGAAGAACAATATGGTGCAGCCCAGGAAACATTTGACTGCAGGCCACAGACACAATGCCTAGCACACAGGAAGCGACTGGTCAGTGTTTACCATTATTATTGCTGCTGTTGTTGTCACCCTGTGTGGGAGCGCTGGGAAGAATCCTCTTCTTCCCGACTTCAGCCCCTTGTCTACAGCACTCAGTCTCTTAAGTCTCTTTTCTTTAAAGGGGCCTCGGATGTGGCAGTACCAATGACACCAGTCAAAGTGGCTTCCACGGGGCTCTGTGGTGTGGTTGATGGCACTCCATTTCAGGAGCGGACATAGGCAGTAGGGACTGAGAGTGGCACTCGAGGCCAATCAGAAAGATGCCCTAGGGCTGCTGGCCCATCAATCCTCTCACTGGCCTGCATAGGAGCAGTGGGGCAAGAGATCAGGACCGGGTCCCTCTGCCCACAGCACAGAATGAGAAGAAAGCCCTCTTCATGTGGCATCAACGCCTCTGAGGCAAGAGGCTCACGGCCTGAGTGAATTCCACACCCCTCCACGGCTGGGAGGAGGTGGGAGGGACTCCAAGGATGGCCGTGCCCCATCTTCATGAGAGAGAATGTGCAGGATGTCCACAGCAGAGAGGGCAGGATGGTGGTGAAGCATTTAGTCTCTAGTCACGTTGCTTGGGTTTATGTTTTTTCCCAGATTTACAGAGATGAGATTGAATAGCATCTATTTAAATAGCATCTATTTAAGCTATTAAAAGTTTCTTAATAGCATCTGTTTAAGGTGTCTGTGCATCTATGGAGTTGCTCTATGGATGCACTGCGAAACGGCCACCACAATGCAGTTCATTAGCACCTATCGCCTCAGCAAGTGGCCATTGTGCTTTATGTGCCTGTGTGCACACGCGCAATACACTATTTTTAACTACAGTCCCCATGCTCCAAGTCAGATCTTCAGAAGTCATTCATGTTTTACCTGAAAGTTTGCGTCCTTTTCCAACATCCCCCCATCTTAGTCACCGTCCTCATGGCTGGGAGGCAGTACCCGTCACCAGGAGTAAAAGGAGAAGTTCCTTCCGGCTCAGATTTTAGAAGCACCCGCCCTCGCAAGGTCGCTGGAAGGAAGGCAGGGCCTGGCTGGAGGAAAGCTGCTGGCGGTATGGCAGACAGGAAGTAGAGAAGGTAGGGGCTGGGCTGGGAGATAGACCCTTCCGGGCCACGCCCCCAACCGGAACCACTTCCGGACAGCAAGCCAGCCTCCTTCCCAAAGCCCTGCGAGTGCTGTGGCTGCCGAGGGATATGCAGCTCTGAACCACTCTCCTCCCCTCGGCCGCAGACCCCAGGCACCACACTCCTCTCCAGTTCAATCGGCACCATTATTTTTAAGATTCCACTTATGAGTGAGATCACTGGCGCCTTTGACTTAAATTCTGCTCCATTTCTGAATATGTGGCCTTGCTCAGGGTCACACCCAGGGGTTAACTGCCCCTCCGAGAAATGGTGGTAAGGGGAATAATGCCCACTGAAACAACGGAAAACAACAGAAGCAGAGTGCTGAGCCCTAGCCGTGGCCTGCAGCAAATGGCGAGTAAATGATACCTATTCGTTATTGGTGAAGACTCATATAAATGCAGAGTCGTAGTCATTTTCCCTCATCTATGGGGATGTCTTTCTAGCACATTCTGCAGACACCTGAAGCCTCAGAGAATCCTGAACACAGCACAATTCGTGTGTTTCTCCTGTACAGGCACACTTACGAGGAAATTTAGTGTGCAAATTAGGCACAGTAAGCAACAGCAATCACTGGAATTAGAACAAGACACTGTAATAAGCGTCATTTAAAACTAATAAATTCCTTCTTTGGAGGATTTTCCATTTAATATTTTCAGGTCATGATTGAGTGTGGGTGACCGTAACCACAGAAGGTGAAACTTCTGAAAAGGGGGAGGACGGATGGTAATGAGGGACAAACGAGTGCTGAGGGCAGGAGGGCGGGGACAGCGATGTGTGACAGCAAGACTTGCCAGGTGACAAGGCTGAGGGTGCAGAAGGATAAATCCACACTTCTTCTCCACTCGCCCGAGAGCTCCAACACGGCGCGCCACCCACGGGCGGTTTGGCAGGCAGAGACTGGCGGCTGCCACCCTAGGTCCCCGGGAATGGTGGTGAGGCTACACTGAAGGGCTCACAGTGCCTTTCAGCACCATGCCGTTTAGAAAATAGCTACTTTCAGTGGAGCACGATGATGGTACATGCCCCTGTAATCCGAGCACTCTGGGAGGCTGAGGCAGGAGGATGGCAAGTTCAAGGACAGCATGGGCAACTTAATGATTTAGCAAGACCCTGTCTCAAAAACTCAAAAGGTCTGGGGATGTAGCTCAGTGCTAATGTCCCTGCCCTGGGTTTCAGGTCTTGTTCTTCCCACTCTGGAGAGGAGGGTTGGGCCCATGCTCAGTCACCTCTGCAAGGGGCCACTTTCTCTGGCCGGGAGTGTTGGGTGGCACCCAGCATCCTCCCTCCAAGCCTTCGGCCTTGGCTTTACCACAGCAGCCCTGTCTGGCTTGGTCAGGGCCCATTCTGCTTGCCAAAAACACCTGGACCCAGGCCAGCACTGGGAGAAAACATGACTTTTTAATGACTTTGTTTTTGTTCTACCTGCATTCAAACTCTTAGTACTCTAATCTTATTTTTGTCTTTTCTTCTTTCCCTGTCATTATGATTCTGTGACCCACACTCGTTCAATTTATCAATCTCGCATCCGACTCGGTGTGTTTTTCCTTTCCCAGAAGTTTTGCAATGAGTTGCTGGGAACAGCAGCTTTGGCAGGTGACGTGGAGAGGGTAGGCATGTGTGTCCCCGTCTTTCACCTACGTGCCTCCTGCAGGGGACACAGGCCCAGGTGCCCAGCTCCCTGGGAACTGAGGGTTTCCTCGTCCTGGGTCAGACTGCATCGTATCAACACTTGGTCCCTGCCACACGGGGGTTGAGGAGCACTGGACTCATGGGCCAGGAAACCGTGTTCTTTGGCAACATCCTCCATGTTCCTCATTCCTCCCAGCAAGTTTCCAATAAGATAAAGTCATTACAGCCAGCAACAGGCCAGCCAGACCCAAGGTGCCAGCCACTGTCATAACTGATCCTCCCACTGTCCCGCGTAAGGCCGAAGGTGTCTGACCTGGGACAGGGCCCGAACAGAATGGGCGGTCCCTAGCTCGATGCTGGACCCCAGCATCCACCCAGCGTGTGGCTGTGACCCCAAGAGAAAGCTCCTCTCTCTGCCACCAATGTCTTCACTTGCTATGGGAACATTTCTACACTGTAAGGTTTCTGCACAATACATGTACAAACATACCAGTTAGTGGTCCATTTTGGTCCCTTATGAATTTTATCCAACTCCTCAATTCATTTAAAGAGTGACTTCATGGGTGCCCTAGTTAGCTCCAGCTGCTATAACAAAACACTCCAGATGAGCTTAAACCAGAGACGTCTGTCTCACAGAGCTCTGGAGGCCGGAGGTCCAATCAAGGTCCTAGCCAATGCGGCTTCTGGCTGGGTGTGTCTTTCTGGTTTACTGACAGCCACCTTCTCCCTGGTCTTCGCGTGGGCGAGAGCTTTTCTATGTCTCTTCTCAGAAGAGAACTAATTCTGCGAGGGCTCCAGCCTCGTGACCCAATCATGTCCCCAAGGCTGCCCCACCTACAACCAGCACACTGGAGTCAGGATCTCCACCTGTGAATTTGAGGCCCAAGAACACTGTGGGGGATGAAACAATCTCAAAGAGAATCCTGACTCCCACGAGCCTCCTCTTGGCATTATTTTTCTCTTTCCTTCAGTAGTATTACTCAACGATTAATATTCGCAGGGCCCAGGATGTGTCAGGTGCTCAATAAACTGTCCATCTGAACAGTTCACACAAGCTGCCCTGTGCAAGCACATTGGTCCTCCGCCTGGACGCCGCATTCGTGGTCCAGCCCCAGCAAGCATGGTCCCTGGGAGCCCTCCCTGGTCCTTCATTAGACAGAGGCCCACGTGGATGCTGCAAGTGGACGCTGGACTGTCCCCTCAGTGAAGTGGCTGTGACCGCTGTCTCTCGCCAGGATGGAAACACTGAAGGAGTCTCCCCAGGGGGGCTGTAGAATGTCGCCCAGGGGAAGCAGCCCACTTGAGGGATGAGGCAAGTGCTGAGAGAACATCCTGCGGAGGCAGGAGGCTCAGGGTGAGCTTCCCAAACGGACCCACATGGAAGGAAAGTACCAGCAGAGAAAACAGCAGGAGGAAAGAAAGAGCAGGGGACCTACCGTTGCCCCTACATTCGGGGGCCAAGGAGGTTGCAGGTGGCAAATGCACACACACGGCCCAGAGGAGCTGGCCATGCTGAAGGATCCTCCTGCCCGGGACCAGCTTTGCCACCCTGAAGCTTACAGGAAAGAGACGCATTGGCACGCTTGGCCCAAATGTAACTGCCAGCTGCAATTGGCCATTGTTTTCAGACGCTTACAGGGTCGTATGGGAAGGAAGGCGGGCTGACAAGATGATCCAAAGGTTCTGTTCAGTGTGAAAACAAATAGGGAATGTGTGGAATGTAAGAAGTATTCCACAAACAACCCTCTAATTCTGGGCACTGCAGAAAGTCCCTCCTGGGAGTTTGCAGGACAGGTAGGAACCCTCTTTGCTGTTACTCCTCTCAGCTGCCAGCAGATTGCCCTCTGAGTCTCTGTCAGCCAGCTGGCGTTATTTTGCCTTTAAAGGACCCACAGATCCTCCCTCGTCCTCCCAGCCTTGTTGAAAACCCTGCCGATGACTTGGAGGGATCATATTTTATCTTTCAAAGATTGTCAATAGAAGCAAATTAAATAGGATTAGAACTCACACACATCAGTAGCCATCTCCATGCTGCTAGTTTTGAAAGACTGAATCATAGTAGCAAAACATCTCTGCTCAAGACTGTTTAGAGGTGCAATTCAAGCCCAAGAAGGCCGCTAACAGTGGAATAATCCACTTGCGGCTCTTTCTTGTGCTTTCTGATTGTGTACTGGGTCAATGTCAAAAAAATGCAAATGAGCATAATTCCCAGCACAGAGAAGGGACTCCAGAAACACCGTGAACAAACAGTGGCAAAGCCGTGGTGGGCTAAGTAACCTCGGGCGTTCACTTCACTGGGCAGATGTATGCAAGGTTAGACACGGCTAGACCACTGCCAAGCTCTCTGAGCCCTCCTGCGCCTGGTCCCCTGACACTCACTTTAAACCCTGCCCTGCTTCTCCTCATGAAGTTGCAGTTCCGGATGGAAAGAGAGACAGAGATAAAGCCTCCAGATCTGCCCAGTGGAAAAAGGTACTCAGACCCTCGCCAGCAGGCTCTGGCTTGCGGCAACCTGAGCAGGAGATACAAATAGCAAACTGGAAACAAGAGCTTCCCAGCTAAGAACTGGAGGAGCTGAAACCATCTTGGAATTGCTTCTACCCATGTATACACATGTCCACATGCATGCATACATGTTCACATGCATAATACATATATGCGTACACATGCACACAGACATACACACACACACTCTTCTGCAGAGAAAGTTCATTTCCGGTCAGAGAAATCCAACCAAAATTATTTTTAAAACTATACACCTATTCCCTGGCCACCCTCTAGCACCATGCTCCCTTTGCCTCTGCATTGGTGGGGAGTTGTAACTCTTTTGCCCTCTGTCAAAGAACACAGTTTTAATGTTCTGATCACAAAAAAAAATAGGAACTGGATAAGGCAATGGCTATTTAACCAGCTTGATGGGATCTTTCTATTACATAGGTCAAAACATCATATTTTAGGGTTGGGGCTTTAGCTCAGTGGTTAGAGTGCTTGCCTAGCAAGCACAAGGCCCTGAGTTTGATCCCCAGCACCAAAAAAACAAAAACAAAAAAATCATATTTTACCCTGCACATATACACAGTTATTATTGTCAATTAAAAAGCAATTTAAAAAAATAAAAATATGCTCAAAATGCCCCCTCCGACAGTTTTCCTGACCTGAATATAGCTGTCATCTTGTGAGCAAACCACAGCTTAGTCTAAATAGGTCACCTGCAACACAGCATTTGTGGTATTCTGTGATAAGAATACACAGATTTGATTGGCTTTTAACCAATGTCCGACACCAAGTGCAATGTCAGATTGCAGGTTCTTGCTTTGCATGCCCACTGCACTGAAATGAGAACAGGATCATCAAACTGGGACAGCTCTGGAGAGATACACTTGGGTTAAATTTTAAACGGTTCAATTTGTCTATTATCCTTGTAAATAACATATTTAAACTCAGAATGCTTAGGATGGCAACCTGCCTTTTAATTAATAATTCACATAGGAATAATGTTCTCCTTTGGAATTAAATTTTTTTCTTCTGGACTACTACCAAACATAAGAAATTTCAGTCCAAAAGGTAATGTGTGCATGACAAATTTTTTCCAAAGAAATAAATTAATTCTTAGTATGTGGCTGTCCAGATGCACTGTGCTGGCCCCAGCACCTTTATTTCAGAGTAAACCAGAAACCCCATCCGGGCTGGCATTTGGTTAACAGAAGACATTTACAGATGGACCTTGCTTCATGTATGTGACTTCTCCCCAGAAACTGACAAAGAGAAATGTTATGTGTTAGTGCTACAATGTAGAAAGAAGTCCCCACACTTGGCCTTTTGGCTTGTTTTTGTTTTTATGGTATTTAGCTGATTGAAGTGGCAGGATTCACTGGAATACTCCTGGCAACCCGAGTAGTATCTGTACCAGGATCTTCAAGTCCATTTGTCACAGATAAAGAGGGCACGAGATCTACAGGAACTTTTAATTTAACTCCAACACAAGCATATTCTATATCATCACCATTTAAAGTCACTTCTTGCACATTCAACAAAGTACTAAGTGTCCTAATTTTATTCCGACTAGATTTTTTTCCATTTGATCCATGATGAGGTTACAAATGCTAACCAGTTCATACTTCATTTTCAACTGCCAATTCAATGACATTTTTGCCAGACATGATGGTACATCCCTGTAATCCCAGCAGTCAGGAGGCTGAGGCAGGAGGATCACCACAAATTCAAGGCCAGTCTGAACTACATAGTGAGACTCTGTCTAAAAAAAAAATTTTTAATGACATTTTTAAAAGCCCTGAATCATTAATTGTTGACATATAAATAAGTCTGAATAATTATTTTGAACATTTTAAAACTCAAGTTTCTAGTAAACCAAAAGTGCAAAAAAATAAAATTTTTATTGTAAGTCCCCAATTCTGGAATTCACCCAGACTAGTATCAACTTCAGTAACCTGTGATCCAGAATTGATACTGAACAATAAAATAAGTGAGCCCCTCCATGGCACACCTCCTCTGTTTTGTTTTAGGTTCTCTGTTAAAAAAATAAAATCTTACTTCAAACTCATTTTTTACTACTTCTACACACACACACACACACACACACACACACACACACGTGGGCTAGAAACCAAATCCTGCTCTGATTTGATTTCCTGTTCACCAGCTTTCACCTTCACCTTTTATCCCTAGACTTTCTCATTTTAATCCATATCAAAGAGAGGATCTCTCCCTCTCTTTGTCTCTCTCTCTCCCTCTCTCCCTCTCTCTCTATCTCTCTCTCCCACACACACACCACTTCTTCCCATCACCTCCACTGGAATAATCATCATCCAACCCCATGTTCATCATTTTTGTCCTTTTTATATTATTTGTCAATTTTATATTATTTTAATTTGCATATACATTTTATGTTTATATAAAATATATTCCTAAAGTGTATTTCTCTTCATTATTTCTTGCCTTGCAGAAAGTGTTTATTCCTTCTTGCAAAGATAGTACAGATTCCATCATCCGAAGCTAGGAATGCACAAGCCACTATGATTTGGCAAGTTTTACTTTGTTTTTTTTCTTCGGTGTTTAAGCTTCGTAATGAGTATAGTTAGACTTTTCAGCTTTTCTACCTTGCTCTGGCTCATCCCTGTGACTTATTCATCCCCCTGCCGTGGGACACCCCACCGTGTGAGGAGACCACAGTGCATCCCTCTGTCCTCCCAGATGAGCATTTGAGCCATTTCCGGGATGTCTCTGCCGTCCTCAGCGCCGCCGGAGTTTTGCCGTACACTGGATTGTGTCCTAGACTCTCTCCCGGGCAGGAGTGGATTCCTGTGTAGCAGGACGTGTCTCCGCCCAGCCCTGGGAAGTAGGGTAGCCGCCTTCCACCACGACTCTACGATGTACAGACTCTTTCCGCCCTCCGTACGGGGCACTCTGCGGGTTGTCAGATCAAGTCGCTATGCAAGGGGACCTCGTCGTGGTTCTGCTTTGCCTTTCCTTTGTCCCCAGTGCTGCCGACTTTGTCAGGCATTTATTGGAAACGGGCAGCTGATCCTCCGTGTGCTGACTCCTGGCTTTCCACACTTTGTAACGCACGGTTTCTACTTTCTCTGCTGAAGTTTGGAGTTGTTTAAATCCATTCATTCTCCGTAATAACTGTGTTGACTCATGGTCTGTGTAGAGACTGTCTTCTCCCAGCTTTTACCTTTATTTCATATATTTTGGATGGCATATAAGTTTTTATTTTCAACAGTCATATTTATCAATTATATATCATATAGCTTACGTCTGTGTGTTCTATGCAAGGAGAATTGTTACATTGAGGACAATTATCTTCAGGAACCTCTAAAGTTTTATTTTTTGTTTTGTTTTGTTTTGATAGCTTTTATATTTCAATAAGCATAGATATCAGGTATCTCTGTCTTCTAAATCTTTTAGGAAAATTCTGAGCAATGATATAGTTGTGTCAAATGGTATCTCTATTTAAGTTTTATTTTTTAATTTCTTTAAATTTTAGGATACTAAAAAATTCACAGAAAGCTGCAAACAGAGGTCTCATTTACCCTGTCCCAGGCCCCTTGATTCTCTCTTCTTTTTTGCACTTGATTGCCGATTTTTTACATTTACTTTTTATTTGTATTTGTACATGTTTGCAGTATGTTCCTTGTGAGGGGGGTTGGTTCATGTACACAACACTTCTTAACTTTTTTCGTCCTGTTTCCCTCCCTTCCTTCCATCTCTAGATCCCCTTCTCATTTGCAAAAAATCTATCTGTTTCCTGTCATCTATCTTTAATTTTACTCTTCAAATTATCTATACTCTGGGTTTCTCATGTAAGAAAAACCTCTTGCGTCTGATTAATTTCATTTCACATTCCTGTGTGACATCAGAGACAGGAGCCTGGCACATGTGTGGCTCCCACAGCTCCTCCGTGGGCTGGTTCACATCACCACAGCAGGCGACATGTAGAATTATCCCAGTATCTTCCTCCTGCCACTTCACCCCCACGGCCACCACATGTCCCTCATCTCTCCCCACCCAGGCATCTTTGATCCCTGCAAGCATCAACTTATTCTCCATATTTGTCATCTTGACACTCAGCGAAAGCTGCTGTGAACGTTCCTCTACAAGCTGTATCTCCTGTAATGTGTGTTTGTGATACATAATAAATACAATCATAATGCAGAATTGGTACATACATGCATTGCTTCTGGACCTTTCTTAATTTCCTTCCCTTCTCTTCCTCCTGTCTCCTGGTCCTAAGATCCCCTTCCCATCTTCGGAGTCTTATTTTTTGAGTCTTTCCCCCTTTTATTTGTTTTGAGCATGTGATTTCAAAACATCTTGCAGAATATTTATCTCAGCTCCTTGAAAACCTCTGCCAGGAAATCCTACTCCTCGCCATCTTGTGGCCGCTGTCTGTGCGTCCTCTTTAGTGTGTGGTCTTCCCAGTTTCGGAGGCGAGGAGTCTCATGCTATGGAAACCTATGTATCTCCAGCTGAGGGAGCGTGAGCCTGGGGCTCACTAGCCTCCTCCTTGGAGGGCTTGCTCCGACACCATGGCAGGAGTGGGGCGTCAGGGCCACCTCTTCCCTGCTGGGTGCAGGCGGGCACCAGGTTCCAATTTGGGCTTCACTGGCACTTTTTTTAATTTTCATTTACTTCTTTTCTCATGAGTGCTATGATGGTTTCTTTTATGTGTCACCTTGCTGGATTGAGGAACACTTGGGCAGAAGGTTGGTAGAAAGGATTTCTGGGGGTGTGTGAGCAGGGCATCTGGGGGAGGCGGGCATGGAAGTCAGGGGTCTGAGTAGGGATGGAGACACTCTCAAGATGCTATCCAGTTTGCTGGCTCCCAGAAAGAGGGAAAAGGCAGAAGAAAGACAAATTCTCCCTTCTCTTCTCTCCTCTTCCTCCTCTTCTACTTTTTCTCCTTCTGCTCCTTCTGCTTCTACTCTGCCTCCTCCTCCTCCTTCACCTTCTTCTCTCTCTCTTTCTCTCTCTCTCCATTTCAGACCTTATAAAGATGTTGCAATACCATCCTTTCTTTCCTCCATGGTTTCCAATAAGAAATCTGCTGTCATTACCATTGTTGGTATAGACAGAACGTACCCTTTCACTTGCTGCTTTTCAGATCTTCCTTTTAACGCTAATTTTGAGCAATTTCATTGTGATACACCTCCCCTGGGTTTTTTTCACGTTTCTTGTGCCTGAAGTTATTGAGCTTCCTGGGTGTATAATTTTATCACTCCCATCAAAAATGGAAGATTTCAGACTATTCAGTATTTAAGCTCTGCCACTTTGTCTTCTCCTTCAGGGACTCCAATTGCACACATATTTGGCTCCACAGCTCCCTTCCATTTAATATAAGTCACATTTTCCTACTTACTTTATAATTCTTATTGATTGCATACATCACAAACTTGATGTTGGTATATGCTGGCTATATTCCATATTCCCATAAACATGCTTGAGTTTGATCAATTAAATTACTTGGGAATGGGGCACCCTTGAGCTCATAACTTGTTTGTTCTGACCAGAACAGCGCCCACTCCAGGGCGGTCTCTTTTCCACTGAGGCACAGCTCAGGGAATCTGGACTCTTTCTGTCCTCCTTCACAGGAGCACTCTTCCCAGACAAGTGTGAGTGCCATGCGCTGCCATTCCTAACCTTTCCAGAAGCATCTTTCCTGAGACTGTGGAAGCAGCAGGGCCCACAGCCTGGTGGAGTTTAAATCTGCAGACTGAATTTGAGCCTTGCTTTTTACTTTTCTCTTACAAATAAGCTGTCAAATCTTTAGTTCCTTAACATAAAAATTGAGATGATAATAGTTATTTTTTGGAATTGTCTGATGCATTGGAAAAATGTATAAATGGTGTCCATGATTTTAAAAAAAACCTAAAATGCTGGCGTAACTTCAGTGCCTGTATGGTATCCACAAAACAGTCTCTCATTGTATATTTTAATTTTTATAGTGATTTGTTTTAGAACATATTCAAATTGGATGCTTTTTAAAGTAATTTTGCCCCTGAATGGGGGAGAAAATAAAACTGGAGTGATATTAACAGAAAAATTTGTCAAGAGACATTTCAAAAATGGAATGTTAATATTGTCACAAAAATTCTCATCAAAGGCAAAAAAAAAAAAAACCCAATGGTAAGATTAGTGTTTAAAAGTACCAAAAGATTACGTGTGGGAGGAGAATGCTTTCTTTAGGAAATAATGCTGGGCCAAGTGAAATAAGTGAATGCAAGTTATCACAGTCTCTGGGGTTTTTAAAACTCTTCCTTTATTCTTGAGTGTTGTTTATTTCCTTGAAAATGAGTCCTGCACACAATGGTGTGACAAATAAAAAGAAATCAGAAGCTTTTATCCCTCTGATATGTGTGGATTCATTACCAATGGTAAACACCTCTGCTGTGGGAAGCATCCATAAAAGATCTGGGGAGATTAAATTCTCACAGGGTTTCCATTGCTAACGATTAAAGCAAGAAAAATGCTCCTGTTTTTCCATTTCTTCTCCATTAACTCTATGGTATCTGTCTTAATCATTCTGTTTTATACCTCTGAGATAACAAATAGGATTTACTCTCTGCTCCCCAGCAGGGAAGAGAACTGTTATCCCAGGTGAGTACTTTGTTCTTAGTGCTGTCTTGAAACTCAGGTTAAAAATTCACCAATGTCTAGAGTTAGGGTCATGACTCTCACTTTAGCGATGACTAAACCAGGTTCTCAAATTTCACAGCCTCCCCTGGTGTGCAGCTGGTGTTAAGAGAGGGGAATCCGGATCAGATGCATTTAATTAGTTATTCCACCTCTCTATTCAAAAAGTCTGAGTCTGTTTCATCTTATGCTGAGTGAGAAGGGCTGAATTATGTCCCCAACTCCAAAATGTGTTTTACTAAATTTAAAACCACCAAGCTCGGGATTTAGCTCAGTGGTTAATGTGCTTGCCTTATAAGCATAAGGCCCTGAGTTCGATCCCCAGCACCAAAAAAAAAAGAAAAGAAGAAATAAATTTAAAACCACCAGGATCCCAGAATCTAATTTTATTTGTAGATAGGGTCTTTAAGGAGGTAATCAAGTTAAAACGAGATCATTAGGATGAATCTTAATCTACTCAATTATTATCCTTGGAATATGAGGACATGTATTTATTTTTTAGAATATATATTTTTATAAAATAAACTGTAACAATGACATTTGTGGTACAGTAAGGGCTGCCAAAAATTCTCATACACTCCTGCACCCGAGGTAAAAAATAATTACCCTTGAGTATGGGGTAGCCTGTTGGCCTTTGCAACTGGTATGTTTACCTTACTGTAAAGTGAGGAAATCTAGATGCTCATGGCTCAAGGGAAGAGCTCAGGAGACACTGGGGAAGACGGCCATCAAAGTCAAGCAGAAAGATCCCAAAGGAGCCAATCTTGCCGGTGCCTCGGCCGCAGGCTTCTGACCCCCAGATCCCTGCCCAACGGGCGTTTCATTGTGCATTCACACAGCTGCGGTGCTTCGAATGGCCGTGCTCGGGCACTGAGACGCTGGTCACATCTTCCATCACATTTACTGCAGCACCTTGCATGTTTATCGAAGCCATAGGTTAAAAAGTACCGCACCCAGCAGGGTGGGGCGGGAGCCTGGGCCTCGCCCCAGATGCCCAGCCACGAGGATGATGGAGACCCAGAGCACTGCTCGCCCACGTCCTGCCACCTAAGCCGGTTCCTGGTTTGCGTGTGTGGTGCAGGCCTCCCTGTGTTAGGGAGTCTGGCCTGTGCACGCCTTCTTCACACGGTGCAGCTGCCTGAGGGTAAGTGGGCCACAACTTGCCTACTTCCACCCCTCAGCAGCACTGAGCCCGGAGTGCAGCACTTAGCAGACACGTGACTGCCCCGCAGCCCATTAACACTCACTGTGTGTCAGGCAGAAAGAATCCTTAAAGATGACCCGCTCTGAGGTTGCAAAACTGGGACTCAGATTTAGTTGTCAGTTCTTGTGGATTTGTTGGACTTTGTATTCGTTTGGGGAGGATAAGTTTCTCTTTTCTTCCTCTTTGCCAGTTCCTGTGAGTTATTTTTAAACCTGGATTGCAGTAATGGAAATTCCTTGGGAAATAACTCTTCAGAAACCTGGCTCTAATTATTTCTATTTAGAATTCTATTGACAACCCTAATCCCCATGATTGTGCCTAAAAATGCATTGTATAACAAAAGATACCCCCTTTCACAGGCCAGGCTAAGGAACGTTAGTTCTGTCCTTCACTGCAATCTCCCTTCAGCATTCACGTTATTCAGCAGGGTTCCCTGTGCGTCCCACAAGAACAGCTGAAAAGTATCATGAAAAAGTTTCATTTAAGAAAGTAGTTTTGCAATTCCAGGAATTGCCAAATGTCCTGAATCAGCATCTTAAATGGACTCAGACCACAGGCCCTGAGTTCCAGTATTTCTTCAGTCTCTGGTTGACTGTGTTAGATCAACAAGGGTGAGCTGGATCCGAGCGCACAGGAAAAAGAGGAGAAAGGAAATGGTATTTCAAGTCAAAGGAGCAACAGGAGCAAGGGACCAGAAGTCAAAGTTGCACATGTTAGGGAACCACGATCAGGAAGGTGCCTTGGGTACTCTAAGGAAAAGCTCTGTCATCCCAGCACTCTGGGAGGCTGAGGCAGGAGGATCACAAGTTCATGCCCCACCCTGGGCAATTTAGCAATTTAACATGACTATCTCAAAATAAAAAAGTAAAATGTGGACTCAGGATATAGCTCAGTACAAGCACCCTGGGTTCAACTGCCGGAGGTGCCCCACAGGAGTCTAGGCCACACATTTTAGGAGGTAGGGAGCCAGGAAGGAGGCTGTGTCAGGTGAGCTCACTCACTTCTCTGCTTTCCCACAGAGAAGAAATCCAAGGCTTTGGTAGCAAGCGGATGAAAACAGATAATGTTATAAGTAGGGTGGTGAGGAGCAAGGAAATAGACAGGGCAGAGTAAAAAAGGGGCCACAGCTGGCAAAGAGAGCAGGCCAGAGGCCAGGCCGTGTGGAGGCGGAGGGGGTTTTAGCAGCAGACGGCTCAGGCTGGGAATGCCATTGACTATGACCATAGAAAGTGGCAAGATGCTGCAGGCAGGGTGGTGAGTCCATTCTGAGCTTCTGTGGAACGTGCTCTGGGAACGTCAGCCTCGTCCCAAAGTTCCACCCTCACCCTCACAAGACAGATCTGGGCAACAAATGCCCATTTGTCAGTTCTGAGGTGAAGATGGAAGCTGGAGTGAGAAGAGAGCTGAACTAACCTGGAGAGGATGAGGTGTGTGGGAAGGGAGGACGTCTGGAGCCAGAGCCCACGGACAACGTCATCTATGGGGAGGAAGGAAATGGCAGGGACGGAGGGGGACTGAAACAACCACAGAGCTTCACACACCAGGGGAAAGAGTTTCATAAAGGAAAGTCAGAATTGCAAGATGACCCAAGAAGGTGAACGTGAGGAAGAATGAGATGTGCAATCCTCAAAAGGTTGTTAGTTACCTTAGAGGGAGCTTCCACAGCCACAGGACTCTGTAATAGAGCACAGAGGGTGGAAATGGTGCCACCCTGTGGCCCTGTTGGGTGGAAGGAAGTGAGTTCACTGAGGGCGTCCTCCTGAAAGGGATGTTGGGACCGCATCTCTCTCTCTTTCTCTGTCTCTGTGTCTGTCTCTCTGTCTCTGTCTCTCTCTCTCTCTCCCTCCCTCCTTCCTGGCCACAATGACATGAAAAGTCTTCCTCCACCTCAAGTTTCTGCCATGACACGTGAAGCTGCTACAGATCCAAGTGACCATGAACTGAAGCCTCTGAAATCATGAGCCAAAACAAACCTTTGTCCTTTACAGACTGATTACCGCTGGTATTTGTCACAGTGATGGGGAGCTGACAGACACTCTTCCAAAAGTTTAGGAAAACTGAGACAAAAGCAGGTTGGAAAGAGGTGCATTCAATGTAGGAAGACAAAAAACAAATACAGACATCATGAGGAGTGAGTGGTGGCGTCCCAGGATGGACCCAAGCCAAACTTGGAGCACTTTCTTACTCTTTCTCCAAATTCTTCACATATCGTTCAACCATTAAATGTTTGTTACAATCCCAGGAGTTCTTCAGCTAATCAATGGCATTTTCTTTTCTTATTTTCACCAAGGGATCTATTGCATTTGGTCACAGTGTGTGATCTTTTAATGTACTGATTTTTTTTTATACTTAGTAGAACTTATTTTTATTTTTTAAAATGTACTGTTTTTAAAAAACTGACAATATTGTATATGTTTATAGAGTAGAATGTCATGTTTTAATATATGTTTAATGAGTGGTATTTTATATTTGCTAGTAACATTTCAGGAGATTTAGGATTTGTTTATACAAGTAATAGTCCTCACAACAGTGTAACTCATTCTAGTTTCTCTTGATTGTCTTTTTACTACTCCCAAAAAATACCCTGTGAAGAGTCATTTTTTGCTTACTTGGAACTCCTGAGACTTTTCACCACCAAGTACTTCTATGTATCGAGTGTCTGTGGTCAAGAGTGACCAGCTCGAGTAACCCCAGGTGTCTGCAGAAGGAGTGAGACTCACGCTGGCCAAGGCTACTGGTGACCAGCCAACTGGTACCAGTGCATCGGCTCTCAGGAAAAGACCCTGCCTCAGCGAGGAGGTGTTTTAGAGCTGTGGTCAAAATTTTTATATAAACTTGAGCTGAAACCACAAACTATTAAGTGCAACATGTCAGTTAATAATTATTTAACGTCCAGTGCCAAGAAAGTACTCCTCACAGAGAATGGCCTTGAAACGCAAACCACGACGTTTACAAAGCCAAAAGGGCTTTTCTGACTAAGCCACACACCAGGTCACTACGTATATGCAGTTTTGCTTGGCCGTGGTCAACTCCCCGTAAAATGAAACTTTGTCTTCCTGACTCCTACGTGGAGTTTCTGTTCTATTAAAGCAAGTAGGTGGAACTGCAGAAAAGATGAATGCCTTTCTGTGTACCTTAACAGTTATTAAGAATAATTGCCTCTTTATATTTAGCTGTACTTGTATTTTATATCACATATTCTTTAATTTTGAAATTATAGAATACATTATATGTAATGCAATATATACATTAAAATTACTCAAAAGCCCACCACCAAATAACACACTTTGAACACTATGTGGGTATACTGATACACAAAAGAAAATATTCGCTGGTTGCACAGAATTTCATTTTTTAAGATGTTACATACATTGCTTTAGTTATTATCTATTGCTGGATATTGAGGCTGGACCCAATTTGTTACTCTTTTCGGTAATATTGAGAACAATTTTACACATACCAAAAATATATTTATCATTTAAAGGGACTGGCAATATTTCAAATCAGATATTACGTGGTATTTGTATAAGGTACAATTCTTAAATAGTATTTTTCATTTCAAAGTAGAAACATTTTTCGACTACCCATTGTCTGTTAAAAAAAAAAACTGAAAATAGAGTGAAAAACTCATGAAAATATTTTACGTAATGATTTTTATTGTCCTGGTCAACCTCTGGCTTGCCTGCAGAGTCTGGGGTCTGTTCAGGAGGCCTTTGACTTATGCATCATTCCTTACAGGAGTGACTGGCTCCTGTCTTACATTTTAAATTCTATTTGCAAAGCACAATGGGAGAGCAAAGGTTTGTCTAGCAGTGGTGGCGAACCTGTGGCATAGGTGCTGCAGCCAGCTGCTTTTTATCAATAAAAGCTCTAATAGGTTTGCCATCACTGGTCTAGAGGAAGTGCCCTGCTCACACACAATGGTTTGCTAGGACGGAAGGCAGTGACCAAAAGGCATCCATTGCCACAAGTCTTCCTTCCACACCAATCCACTCCCACGGGGCAGAGAGATAAGGAAGAATTCAGGATGCATCTATGAAGTATGTGTGTGTTTTCCTTCTCTATTAGGAGGACGGAATCCATAACCAGACCATGATGGCATCCTACCAAACTCCAGGTGCTCAATATTAGCTCCCCATGACCAGGTCAGCTGGTCATTGCGAGGGCCCTGAGCTACTGGGAAAGGCATGTGACATCTTTCCCTTTCACTGATGAGAAAGGAAGATGAAACACAGAGGGGACAGCCGGCCTGAGAGGAAGGGGACACCTCATTCTGTAAGAAGGATAGAGAATTCTCTCAGGCTGGAAGAGGAGAGATATATAGACCAGAGCCAGGAAACACTTGCTTATCAGACACTCAAATAAATTAAATGCAAGTCAGCACTAAGGTTTCAGGTCAGAATAAGGGAAAGACGTTAGAAGGAAAAGGTGTCAGGGTATTGGCACTGGCAGTTCAGGGACACCTATGCAGAGAGATCTGCAGGTGCTCGTGGCAATCAGGCCTTCTCTCCAGTGAGAGGTGTCCTGAGGGTCACCCGTGGTGGCGACTTGCACATCCAGGTGTGATGAGGCTGAGATCACCCAGGGCCTCTGGTCTTGCACACCTGGTGTGTTGGACTATAGTCTTGGAGGTGCAGAGGCAGGGTGCCTGCATCAACTCAGGTATGGTGAAGGTGGTGGGTGGAAGCACATCATGGCCACAGAACACACAGAAGAAAATAGAGCCACTAAGCAGAGGGGGAGAGACGAGGGTCCCAAATCCCCTTTGGGGGACACCTAAAATGACCAGAGGGACCCTCTATGCTTCCCTTCTAAGTGTTCCACCTCCTTCCCATAGCACCAGGCTCAGACCTTCAACACATCAGCCTTGGGGTCATCACCATCCAAATTACCCCAATCAGTTGTCCACACCGAGGCTACATTGGACAAGCTGATACTGTCCCATCTGCAGGCAGCACCAAGAGCCTCCCTGCTGGCCCCGGCCCAGACAAGCAGAACCAGCAGACTCCTGAGTAAGTGTGGGTCACTGACACACGCCCTGAGTGATGCAGTGCGGCCCAGGAGTCTAAGTCTTCTCCCCGGTCGAACGTATGATGCTATCCTCAGTAATATTTGTTGAATGCGTTATGCAATGAAAGACCAATGGAACAAACATGAATAATTTAAGATCAAATTCTAAAGCGGTGATTTGTCATCGTAATTCTCCCTAATCCCCACTGGGATGGGCGCTCTGTAGACGAACGGCTTCACCAGGCTGCCCTCAGCCCCTAGCGAGTGAGAGTCACTCGGTGCCTATATGTGAGCATGTTTATGTTGCCATGTGTCACGGGTGAAATCTCTCAAAACACATTTTCTTTATTCAGAATAGAGACAGGTTCTATTTCTCTCTCACGGAGACTGGAGTGAAGAAGCCAGGTGATGGAAAGAATGCTCCCCAAGGCCTCCCCGCATCCCAGACCCACCTGCCTCAGTGCACAGAGGGGTTCACCCCGAACGGACCCCGAGTGCAGAGCGAGGTCCCAGGAAAATCAGGTGTGCTGATGAGCCTCCACCCTTGAGCCCCTGCAGTGAGAAAAACACCAATTCTGGAGCTCAGCCATAAATGCTAATGGTAAAAAGTACAGCTGTTGCTGCTCTCTGCAATACATGATGGATTATTTATTTACTAAGAAGTGCTCCTTGAAGCTATTCATTAAAAAGAGAGAGATCCAAGGACTGGGAAGTGGCTCAGTGGAAGAGCATTTACATAGCACGCCTGAAGCCCCGGGTTCAATCCCCAGTAACACAAAAAAAACAAAAAGAGAGAGGTCCAGAAAGATGGTTGAGGTATCTAATATTTCTATACTTACTGTTTATTGAAAGCTTGTAAATATTTGGTAAGTCCCAAAAGTATTCTAGCACATGGGTCTTTAAAAAAAATTAGTATTATATTACCCTTACCACTCCCCAGAGACTAGTAATTCTTCATCACTCTTACTCATTGGTAAAGTAGGAAAAAAAGAGAGAGAGATTTCGTTTTAGACGCCAGGAGCTTTGCTAGTCTTTGGTTTCATATACGGTAATAAAAATTGTTTTCAACCCCCATGACCAAACTGTCCAAATTTTTTCATTGCCAAACACACACACACAGACACACATACACTGAGAGTTTAAACCAAGAGTTTAAACGTGTAAAGCTATGCGAGCCCCAGAATGAACTACTTGAAAGAACCGTGTCATTCCTGTGATTGGTCTGCAGTTTCACGGCAGCATGAGGTGCTAGGCAGCTCTCCGTTACTGTCATGAGGATGGGTACTCGTCAGCTAACCGAGGGACAGGTTGGCCTTGGCTCACAGTTTGGTGGTTTCTGTATGTGACCAGCTGGTGGCACATCACAGTGCAGAGCCAAGCCATCCACTCCACAGCCACAAACAAAGCAGGAATTGGAATTGGAAAGGCTGGGGCCCCCTGGTCCCTCTTGAGAGCACCTCCAGGGACCTAAAGACCCTCCAATAGGCCACCTCGGAGTTTCCACCACCACCCAACTGGGTGGCACACTGGGGACCAAGCATTTACCACACAGGGGCTTAGGGGATATCTAAGATCCAAACATAGCAGTCAGCTTACAGAAGTGTAGTTTCAGAGTAATGAATGTCCATAGCCAAGACAAAGTAATAGGACAGCTACAGTAGAATAACAGAGTTTGACAACTGCGTTGTTTGAAGGGTGCCCGAAGCCCTCCTCGGCCTTTTGCTCCCAGATGTGGCCAGGGCCAGAGTCACGCAGCCCAGAGAGAGGAGGCCTGATACTTGCACCCAGGACCCAAGTACTGCTACCTTCTCCTGCAAGAGTTCATTTCAGAAATAATAAATGATATCAAACAAGGAGTACAATTGCAGGTCGTCTGGTTAATTATCTTTATTTTTTAGCTGGAAAGAGAACTAACCACTCCAAAACAAAGACGGCATGGCTAAGAACTGAGCGAATCCAGGTGCCCCGATGTAAAAACAATGTTTTTCTCACTCACTTTTCTACACACTCTTTTTCAATTTTGTAGATTCTAACTATAATTTTGCTTAATATGTTTTTATTTTGAAAAAAAAGTTTCATGTTGCTCTGAGAATAAAATGCAGGAAAATATATACGAGCTTAGTAGCAGAGTTACAAAGCATAAATTTGAAATAATAGTGTAACACTGTGCGGTTGTGCGTGAGTACCTATGAGCAAACGCACGGGGTATCTGGATACAGAAATCACATCGCAGCTGTTAAAGTGATTGAGAATATTCCAGACACTGCGCAGCCCCCCTCACAGCTGAGCATCGGGAAAGTTCTCCGAGCTCTGCAGTTTTGGCCTGTCTCATAATGGCTCTCTGGAAACAACAAGGAATACAGCAGTTAAAGGAGCCACGACCGTCCCGGGACCAAAAGACTCCCCCGCTCAGGAACTGAGATAGTCCTGCTCCAGTTTTGTAAAATGGTTAATTAAAAAAATAAAACTCACAAGACCAAAGTGTGAAAACAACAGCCCCCTCTGGGAACCCTCCTGCACGGTGCCCCGCTCAGTCCTGCGTGGTCTGAGCGTGGATGCTGGGTGGCGCCTGCTGTGGAAGGCAGACAGGGCGGGACTCCGGGTCCAAACACGCGGGCACTGCATGGCATAGCTCTAGCTCCGGCACCAGGGCCGCCCCAGGAGTGCCCGGTGCACTTCCGCGGCCGGGACTCCCGGCACACTGCCAGTCCGGGAGACACGGGGACCCGGACTGAAACCAGCCGGCCGGCCACCTGCTCTGGGTCGTCTCCTTATCTATTTAGCCGCTCTCAGGAGGGAAGAATAAACACGACTGACCCACGGGAAGCCTTTGGCCAGAGGAGACATGCCAAAGTTTCAGTGTGCGTTGTTTTTATCGTCATCGTAGCAAGAGTCAGCAAAGTACCTGGGCCACTCTGGGCCTGTGGCAAGGACACCCTTTACTATGATAGCCATTTTCCTGTCGGTTGCTTGTCCCCATCTTCACCACCATGCTTGAGTGCTTTCTCTCTGGTCTCAACTTTACTCCCCCATTTTAACGGGACTGTAAATATGTCTCAGGACTTTCTGCAGCTTTTTCTTTATAAACAATCTCCCACATGCACTGTCTCCATCTCAGCGAAGAAAACAATGATTGAACAATTTCAAAAGCATTATTGCTTTCTCCATGCACAGTTACACTGGACGGTCTGTGTCCTTTGTTTGCATGAGTGCACGGCATGCCAGGCATCTTAACACCCTACTCATGAGCAGTGCAGCAACCTACTTGACAAACACAAAGAATACTATTTTGGCCTATTAATAGAAGCATATTTTGTTCCTGATGTGTTCTTACAACCCCTACTGGCATTCAAGTTAGATGATATGTTTTTGTTGCAAGGAAGGATTTTGATAGCAGAACACCGCAGAGGTAGTTCTCAGGGTTTACATCTCAACACACACAGTCAGCCCTTGTATCTGCGGGCTCTGAATCCACGGACTCAATCCCCGACAAAAAATGCATCTGCCCTGAACATATACAGACATTTTTCTTCTCCTTATTCCCTGAACAATACAATGTAACAGCCATTTCCACGACATTTACATTGTATTCGGTATTATAAACCATTTAGAGGTAATTTAAAGTACAGAGGCAGGTGTGTGGGTATACACGGACTGTGCCATTTCATGGGGCCGTCAACATCTGCACAGTTTGGTATCCACCGCGTCTTGAACCACATCTCCTGAGGATGCCCAGCAATGCCCAGGCGTGATGAGTCTCCTGTGCTCCACAACAGAAAAGAACTCACCCGAACCGTGAGCGACAGGAAGAAGTAAAGAAGCCCAGGGAGCTGGCATCTCTGGCATTGCTGACCTGGGGCCGAGTGATGTGTGAGTTCCAAGGCAGTTCTGGTGTGAGAAGGAGCATCCAGTGCAGAAACAGCCCGGACAGCTTCAAAGAACTTCTGAGAACAGACATGGTCGCATGAAAACGACGTGGCTTCGTGTCTGTCCCTAAATAGTTTGAAAATGTGAAGAAGCTTAGCCGGACTGGAGAACAGAGAAGGGTCAGGGACACAGACAGACTTAGTTGTGACTCTGTGCAGCAACGTCTGAAGAGGAGGCAGAATAAGGATGCCCAAGTGACTTTCGGGCAAAATAACCACTGCTGAATTGCACACCCCGAGACCCGAGGCGTCCCCCAGCACAGGCAGAGAGGATGACGGGGACAGAGGTCCCAGGCTGTCAAGTGGCAGGTTCCAGGATTTAAGGCTCTCAAAATAGAACTGTGCTCAGGTATCTAAGAGTAAGGTTACCTTTCTTTGCACGCCCAAATGTGTGGGCTGAAATTCAGATATGCAACCTAAGCAGGTAAGTTTCTTTAAATGTCAGGATATCAGACAAGCAGTCCTTTCTATACACAGTCACTTCATTGTGCTCATAAGTACGTGCCTTTGAAAACCCAGGGAGCAGTGTTAGGATAGGAAGATGCTGGCTCACGGTCATCGGACCTGACATTTTTCTGGTTCCTTGTCATCTTTCCACCTAACGTCATATCAGAACTAGACTTCTCTGTCTGGAATTTTGTCAGGCGTAACACACTAAGGGCGCATCTTGACAGTACACCACTAATCTAACAGTGGATTCCAGCCTTTGCACCTCCTTTCTGGGGGCCCAATAGCTCTTGCTGGGCTTTCGACAACAATAAAATCACAAAGTGTGACAAAGGCAAGAAAAAGCACATCTGAAGAGATAAAGGAAGCATTAGAACTAGGCTCAAGGAAGCCACAGCTTTGGGGATCATCAGACAGGGAATTTAAAATAACTGTGATTAATAGGATAAGAATTCAGATAGAAAAAGTAGACAGTGTGGGATGGAAGACAAATGGAAGTGAAAAGATGGAAAATCTATGAAAGAATCAAGATGGAAGTGTTAGAAATTAAGAGCATTATGATAAATTAAAAATGCTTTGATGAGCACATCAGAAGACTGGACTTCAACCAAGAACCCATGATCTTGAGGATAGTTCGAAAGTAGTATCTTGGGCTGAAAGGCAAAGAGAAAAGTGGAGTGATTAGAAAAATAAAACATTCAAGAAATGTGGGACAATCACAAAGGTATAACATATGCATAATGGGAATCCCAGAAGGAAAAGGATGATGGAGCAGAAGAAAATGTCAAGTAATAATGGCTGAGGATTTTCTGAAATGAATGACAGAGACCAAACCCACAGATTCAGGAAGATCAGACAACAGTGACCTGAAAAAAGTATCCAAAAACTAAGTGTATCATATTTGAACCACTGAGAACCAAAGACAAAAAGAAAAATCTTGAAATCAGGGTGATGGAAGGAAGCACCTTACCTGTAGAGGAATAAAAATAAGAATCTCAGTAGACTCCTTTGCAAAAACTATGCAAGCAAGATGAAATATTTAAAATGTTGCAAGGAAAAAAAATCAGCCCATAGAATTCTAGGTGGGAGAAATTATAGTTCAGAAAAGAAAAAGGAACAGGCATGGTGGTGCATGCCTGTAATCCCAGGACTTGGGAGGCTGAGGCAGGATGATTGCTGGGAGTTCAAGGCCAACCTGGACTACATAGTGAGACCTTGTCTCAAAAAACAAAAAACAAAAAACAAAAACAAAACAAAAACAAAAAAAAGAGGAAAAAGGAATAAAGGCTTTCTCAGACAAGCAAAAACCAAAGCAATTCACTGCCAGTAGACCCTCCCCACTTCCCTGAAAGCAATGTGTGAAAGAAGCTGTCTAGGCAGGCAGGAAGACAATGAAACATGAACTCATATAAAGTAAGAAAGTGTGTCTAGGAGAAAACAAATAAAGAGAATAGAAAGTAATTTGTTTCCCTTAATCTAAATTAATCTAAAAGACCACTGCTTGCAGGCCGAGGATGCGGCTCAGTGACAGAGGACCTGCCCAGCATGCACACAGCCCCGGGCTCTCCAAAATACATGTGTGAGACCGGGCGGGCTCATCGATAGCTGCTGGGGGAAAAATGGATATCCACCTGCAGAAGGTCAAAATTGGACACTCCTTTCTCAATATATACACGAAAGCAATTCAAGATGGACCCGAGACTCAAATATAAGACCCAAAACTCTACGCCTGCTAAAAGATTACACAGAGAAAGCTTCGTGCCTGCAATTTGAGCAAGGATATTTTTGGATAAGCCATTAAAACCACAGACAATAAAAGCAAAAACAGACCAGTGGGACTATAATCAAAGTAAGGAGCTTCTGCCCTGCAAAGGAAGCAATCAACAGGGTGAAGAGACAGCCTGCAGGGTGGGAGATGAGAGGCCAGCATGACGAGACACTGGGCTTCTCTTTGCCTTGCTCAGCCTTTCAGTCTTTCACAGCCGAGAGTCCACGGGGCTCTGTGCCCCCGTAGCCATGGTGACAATTCTCAGTGCCAATAGTGGCCAGGTGTGCTGCCTGCCTTTGCCAGGGGTCCTTGTGCCCATCTGCATCTCCCTGGTGGCAGGCGGGGTACAGGGCTTTCCCCAGACACACACTCTGGCTATTGTGACCCAGTTCTGGTCACACTCTGCTGAACATGTCTTGGTTAGTCTCCTCTCTCTTCACCTAAAAAGTATAAAATAATTTAATTGTCTTAATATTTTAGGATCATGCCAATCTAAGGTAGCTTAAGATACAAATGGCCGATATGCATGGAAATGCAGCTTATATTGAATGTATATAGAATAGAAAAATTACGAATATTTAATGCATAAGAAAAACGTATAAAATAGAGCTGTGAGACAACAGGATGGGTTGATGTTGTGTGTGACGTTATCTTATAGGGGCATATTCAATGACCTGGGAAACCGCAGCATCCCCAGTGGTGAGTCAAGTGCCTCTGTGTTCCAGAGGTGCGATGGTGAGGCCTGCATCTCCGGAGCCTTTCATCACTCTCTGCCACAGGTCTCTCGGCAGTCTTTAAATCTCGACTCAGGTCTGGAGCCCTCTCATTCCTGCCAAGAAGACTGAGGCCTCTCTGCCTCCAGGCGCCTGAATCGCCCCTCTAGGAAACAACTTCCCAGAACTTGCTCTGGGGTCAGAGCTGGATGCATCTGCTTCCCCCTGCCACGGTGAGCTCCTCAAGGATGTGGGGAATCAACCGGTAGCATCTTTGCACCCTGCAGGTGTTCAGTGTGGAGGGAGAGAAGGAAGGAACAAAAGAGAAAGACAGAAGGAAGAGAACAAAAATAGAAGTTAGGACCACAAGAGTTATGGGTCCTCGTGGGCCAGAAGAAATAGCACGGAATGGCCTTTCAACTGTCTCATATTGGATGAGACTTAGCTGCAATGAACATGTAGCTTGCAAACGAGTGAAATTTTGTGCCCACCGTGAGCCATGTCTCACAGAGCTGTGAGTTCAAGCTCGGGCTGAGGCCGATGGAAAGGTGGCTGCGATGCTGGAAGCTGGAGGCAGGTGCGCCCTCTGGGCAGGACTAAAGGTCACCTCTCTGAGGGCTCACATCTGGGACCGTACTGCCAAGGGCTGCATGCAGGGTGGCATGGTTTGCAGATGTTCACTGCCTCACAGCTCAGGAGCCTGGAAGCCTGGAATCAGGGGCACATGCTGAGTCTTCTCATGCCATCTCTTCAGAGTCTTCCCCTGTGCATAGGACCCAGTCACTCGAGAATGAAGCCCACCCCAGGGCCTTAGCACTGAGCCACATCCTTAGCCCTTTTTACTTTTTTACTTTGAAGCAGGGCCTCCCTACTTTGTTAAGTTGCCGGGCTGTGCTCAAACTTGCAGTCCTCCTGCCTCAGCCTCCCAGAGTGCTAGAATTACAGGAATGAACTGCCAGACATGGACAGAGTCTCGGAGACCACTTCTATTCCCTCTAAGAATAGTGCCTGGAGGGGCGAGAGAGGGGTGAATCTAAGTCAGTCAGACACTGTGGTTAAGGGGTAAGACTAGGTTGGCTGGCTGGCTGGGACTCACAGGAAGGAAGGAAGGAAGGAAGGAAGGAAGGAAGGAAGGAAGGAAGAAGGGAAGGGGAGGGAGGCTTCCATCACATCCAGGTAGGAAGGGTGAGAGAGTGTGTTAGTGGGTGCAGCAAGAGAGGAGGATAGAGGGGTGTGGAGGGGTGAGAGAAGTAAAGGGAGCTCTGAGGTCTGCAAAGGAGCCCCCACCTCTGGCTTCTCCCCACGTCCCCCCATTCCCAGCCCCACTTCTCCGTAATAGCAGAGCGCAGATTCACCACGATGTCGGCCCCAGATGTTTTCTCTGGAAAGTAACCCAGCTCCCTCCCCACCTGGCCCACCTGATCACAGCTGTTGCGATTGTTTTTCCAAGAAAATGACAAGATGAGTGGGGGAAGACGCATCTCCCGAGATCCGAGATCCCAACCACAGAGAAAAGCTTCCTTGAGTTGATGCCCTGCACCCTGGGGCTGTGCAAGGGACAACAAGAGGCGTTTGAAGCTAGGGATTTAGCTCAGTAGTTAGAGAGCTTGCCTAGCAAGCACAAGGCCCTGAGTTCAATCACCCCCTGCACAAAAAAAAAACAAAAAAAAGAGAGGCGTTTGAGCTCAGAGGGAATTGTGGACATTTTGCAGAAATGCGGGAGATCCCACATGGCTTGACAGCATTTCCTCTTTATAACACATGCCCTCCCCAGAGCTTAGCACACAACACTGTTTCATTTGGGTTTTCTTGGACAAATCTTTCTTTACAGGACAGCAGCCCCGTGTGGTGGCTAAGCTGAGCTTTCTGGTCCCACACCGCCACCTGCTGGTCAGAAGCTGCTAGTGGCTTCTGTTTTCTGTTTTCCTCTTAGTCTGTTCAGCTCTGACTTCCTGGGAGCAGTGAGTTCTGATCACAAGTAAAGCTGCTCAACTCATGGCAGCCAGGAAGCAGAGAGAGAAGGGAGGAGCTGGGGACGAGAACACCCACTTCCCGGTCACGCCCCGGGACACCTCCACCCTGGCCTGCTCCTCAGCAAGTCGGCTACAGCGCCTCGTCATCCAGTGGACCTCCAAAGCCCTGCCCAGGAGTGCCTGAGGCTCGGAGGACATCCTGTACAAACAGAGCCACCGACAACATTCGGGGCTCCCACATCCGGTGGGTGGCAGAAGAGAAAGGAGGTAGCCCTGCAGCAGACCACCACCCCCTCTGCTTGAAGACAGAAACAGCTGCGTGCATGGGACTGGCTGTGGTGTGGGGAGAAACAACAAAGAACTGAGCCTCGGTTTCCCCACTATCAGATTAAAAGGGTGGCCTGGAGGAGCAGCTTCCCATCTGGCTCAGTGCGTGCATACTGTAGGAGACACGCGCCTGCATTTTCTCTGCAGCCTCCTGCCACACCTGACCAAGGTGGGTCCCCTGAGTGCCTCTGATCTGCCCTCCCACAGGCCTCCCTCTGGCGGAAGGTTAGGGCCCCCTGCCCAGAGGAGCGCACAGCGCCTGCCTCGCTCCTGGCCAGCTTCCCAGGCCTGGCCCTTCCGTGGCTCATGTGGCCGGTCCCAGAGGACGCTATTTATAGCTTCCAGATCCTGGCACAGGAGCCCTTCCTGCCTGCCAGGTACTTTCTGAACTCAGTACAGCTGTCTTTCTTGCTTGCTCCTCTCTCCCTCTCTCTCAGCAATTTCACATTGGAAGGGGGATGCCGTCCAGGGAAGACGGGAGAGAGATACTTTGGGGAAAGTATTTCGCTGTTGCCAGCAAAGTTCTGCTGCAACATCTTTAAAACCCTACACTGAAGAAACCACCCTGATTTAAAGTACATTTGGCAGGAACGTTCCGGCGCTTGCCATGCAGGTGTTGGGATGTGATCCAAAGAACAGAAACACTTAAATGAGTCCATTTCATTTCCACTGGGGCGCACATGGCATTCGTGTGTAAGACACACCAGTGAATGTGTACTCGGGTTTTCACACACTTCGGTACACTCCAGCCCAGAGAGGGGACCCCAGCAACAGGCAGAGAGAAGTGGTGGCCCTCACTCTGTGCCCGCTGGGGCCCAGCAGAGTGACAGGCACAGAGCTGGTGGCAGATGCGAAGGGCGGCTGTAGCTGCAGGGTGTGGGTGCCTGCGGCAGGCGAGGCAGAGGGGAGGAAGTCCCTTCGCCCTTCTAGCAGCTACTTCCTGATGCTCTAGGGGCGCGGTGCTCGGAGGGCTGATCTTTGCCCCCCACCACAGAATGCAGTGTACACAGAAGCAGAGAGCATCCCCCTTGGAGTCAAGGCCTCTGCTAGGGACACACAAGGGCCTTGCCCCTCCATGACCCCAGCCTCCACCCTCCCTGCAGCCGCGGGCTTCTGGGGGAGCCTGAACATCCGGAGCTCCTGCACAAATTCTGCCCCCTGCTCCCCGCCACATTGCCTGCTTTATCTCTGAGTTGGGCCAGACACCATCAGAAATTACATGTTTGTGTATGTGTTCCATGCGTGGCCACCATCGTCCCCCCCTAGAGTGTGACTTCCAGGGGCTAAGAGACTCTTTTATCCATTATGCCTTCCCAGCACTTAGAATGGTCATCAGCATAAGTATTTGCTGAATAAAACATGGCCTCATCCTAGCTGCAGTCCACCCTACCTTATCTGCAGTTCCCCATGCTCAGGTTCCACCAGCCCCTCAAGATAGGACCTGGTGGTTTTATCTTTCCCAGGCTATACATAGCTGGCATGTGCACACCACAGCCCCATATGTGTTAACTCAGGAGACAGCCTCGGCCAAGGCCTAAAACATCCTGCTGCAGCTCTCCGAGCCTCGTGTGTCTGTGTGTGTCCCCACATCATCCCCAGCAGCCCCGACCTCTTCTCTCAGTGCTGCCCCAGAAGCACTTCACAGTCTGCGAACCAGCTCAGAAATGTCTGGATGTTCAACCAGGCATCGCCTCCCCTTCCCCAGCTTTCCCATTCTGCAAGAACCACCTCCAAGACCACCAAAGCATGGGTTTCCTCCTCTCTGTAAAACCTCCTGCCTTCCACCACCTCTGCCTCAGGTGGTCTCTCTTGTGCTCTTATCACCATCCAGCTTTGTCTCCACCTGCTCCACGAGGTTCAGGGCTTCCTGAGGAGGCCACTACGATCCACTCATCTTAGTGTGTCCAGGATCACACACAGAAGGTGCTTGGTGAGGCTGAGCTGAATTAATGAATGCATGAATGAATTAGTAAGCGAATGAGTGAGAAAATGAATGAATGGATAATGAATAAATCCGATGAATCAATGGATGAATGAAAACATGAATGATTGTGTGCAACAACTTTCCTAGCACCCTTCACAACAGATAGACAATGACCTAATCCTCTACTCACAGCCCAACCTGAGCTTTAGGAAATGAACCAAACCATGGTGGGGGTGTGGGGGGGAATCCCTGGGCCCAGGATGTCTTCTCTCTTGGAAAAGCATGTGTTATTTATTTGCCTTTCAACAGACTCCAGAGAAAACATCATGAAGAGTTTGCAGAGCGACCAGCAGAACAAGCAGACAACCTAAACCAGAGCACCTGTGGATGTACCGCAAAGCCTGGACGTTCAAACCCCTGAGCCCTCCTCTTCCAGGAGCAAGAAGGCCTGCAGTCTGGCAACTCCCCACACCTCCCCTGTCCCACCCCCAGCCCTTCCACCACCCCCGATGCCATAACCACCTGCAGCTCTTCCTGGGGACCCAGCTTGGAGCGGAGCCTCGAGCAGGGAACATATCTGTCTCTGGCCCCAGATCACACACACTCACCCAGCAGAACATTAGCCACAAAAGCCCTGGTCTCCACTCTTAGCAGAAAGAAAAGAGACAGCAAGGGCTGGGGATTTAGCTCAGTGGTTAGAGTGTTTGCCTCGCAAGCATGAGGCCTTGAGTTCGATTCCCAGTACCAAAAAAAAAAAAAAAAAAGAAAAGAGACAGCAAGCGTCTCTGGTGGGCAGGGACAGGGGCCCGTGCCCAGCTACCCTCTACTGTATGCTTTCCGAGTTCTGCCCACCAGACCCAGGACAAAGTGCCCGGGACAAAGCACAGGATGTCCCTCCAGCTCCTGGCTGGCTTTCTCAAACGTCCCCTGGAGTGGCTGCCCACTGGGAACCATGGCGGTCATAAGAAGGCAACACACCTTTTGAGGTCAGGCCCAGTCGTCCCCACAGTGGGTCCTGATCCATCTTCTCTAAAAGGTGTGGTAGACCTCCTTACCACCTTTGCATCTAAAACTAAAGGCTTTCTGTAAGCCATGAGAAAATGGTCTTGCCCAAATTGTAACCATAAGTTTAAACACAGTTCAGGTGCTCCTGGATCTACCAGGTGCTAAATGATCCAGGAAAAGACATTTGTTAGGGAATCACGTGTGCTGCTTAGATCCCTTTTCTAATCCTCAACCCTTATAAAAGCCTTAATCTCTCACCCTGATGTGCGGTTTCTCTCAGAAACTCGCCCTTGGCAGCGTACTCTGGACAAAACACACTCTTGTCTTTGCTACCTTCCTCACCTATTGGTAAAGTTCCTTTTCCTGGCCCTCATACGCCTTCTCTCGTGGTATCCCGTTTGTCTTACAGAGGAGTCCACCAGCCTTGTGACGCTAGCAGCACAGTGCCGCCCCAGGCTCCCAGCGTGCGGGGGGGGTGCTTTCTGTCCATCAGACATACAGCATCCCTCCTTTCTCCCTAAGACACCGTCGTGTTCCCTGTCTGCTCCGGGACAGGTCAGTCCCCGGCCTCCTGCACTAGTCTGCAGTTTGCTTTTCCCAGACTGGGTGATCGTGTGGGTCATGCAGGCTGTTCTGCTCACGGGGATCCTCAGGGGGAGCCCCAGAGGTCAGGGCGCAGAAGGGCCCCGCCTCGAAAGCCGGGTGAGTCCACACCGTGGCCGGTGCCCAGCGCCCCTAGGCTGGGAGGCCAGAAGGTGGGCGCAGAGGTCAGGGCTGGAAAGCTCTTGGTGCCCTGGGAGTGTGCTGGGGTGGGGAAAGACGCCCCTGCTGTGTCCTGTGGATTTCAGGCACTGAGCCAAGAGACTGCAGAGTTGGCGGCAGTGCCTCCCATGGGGCTCAGGACTGGTTGTGAGTTGTCCGCGACATCCAGGGCCCCTGACAGAGGGGTCGGCTAATGGACCAACAGGAGAGCTCTAATAAACCAGACAAAGGGTCTTGCCTCCTTGCTGCTCCAGTCAGGCCATGGTCCCCCATGGCCATCAATTCCAAGCGACTAGATTTGTCTCCAGTTAGAGGAGACACGCATTTTCAGCTCTCCTGCATCGTGTTTCAGAGATGATCAAGTGATAAGACCTTAACAACGGGCAAAAACAGATGTCTCTCCGCATCCAAAAAGAGACCTCTGAACGCTGCAGCCGGGGATTCAGAGGGGCACCTGTGGTGGACTGATACGGTCAGCATGAGCAGGAACGCCCAGCAGGTCTGAGTCGGTGCGGTTCTGGGTGTAGAGGACCCACCTGGGGATTGTTGCCGACACACAGACACACATAAAGGAGAACCGGAGCAGAAGATAGCAGCCGGCTGTTTCCCAGGAGAAGCTCTGCTGTGGCTGGTTCTCCAGAAGGGAACTTGGCTGTCCTCGTCGAGGAAGGAGCTTGGGGCCTTGCTGTCATCAGGGATGGCTGCTGTTGCTTCGGGAGAGCTCTGGTCTTCATCTCCACTGTGAGCACCGTATCCTGGTTCTGGTAAAGATTTCTTCAGCCTTTTAGTGCAGACACAGACGTACATGGGACAGTGCTGCGGGCTCCCAGCCCTTGACTGGATCTTTTGGGTCTCCAACACATAGATGGACATTCAGCACTCTTCCTGCATCTGGCTTATGGATGGATGTTAGAACCTGTAAATGTCCTGTATTAAATCTGCTCTCTTGCAAACCACTGGCTCTAGAAAGGTAACTAATACAGCACCCATTCATGGTGAACATTTAAATTTTATATGATATCAGACAGTGAAGAGGAAGCTGCCTTTCCTGTTTGAATGATCAGGCCATATTTCATTAGTATTAGACTTCGAAAAACACACAGCAACTACGAGCTGATTGCACTGTCTTGTGGCTTCGCATGGCTGAGCCCCTTCCCAAAAATCTGTGAAATTCACAATGCTCCAGTCACCCCAAGCTCCAGTCACTAAACTCAGCATAAAATAAACCTTCAGGGGATAAATGATCTATTATGATGACGAGTGATGGGATGCAAACTCAATTATTTATATAATTTTTTTTTTAATTCATGGGAGGAAGAGAGGGGTAGCACAGACCTATAATGTCAGCACCCTGGGAGGCTGAAGCAGGAAGATCACAGGTTCTAGCCTGAGCAACTTAACAACGTGGCTAGCTCTTATCTAAAATAATAATAATAATAAAAGAGTACTGATCCTATAATCATAGCTCCACCCCAAGACAGCTTCTAAATAATCAGCTACAAAGGTCCCAAACCTTAATACCATCTCATTAAGGCTAGAGACTAAATATACAAAGTCAGTGGACGACATGAACATTTGTGTTACCATTGACACTATGTGCTACCTTTAAGAGGTTGTCATAATTAGTGACCTATGTAATAACTGTAGCTATCATTTGTCTGTCAACCTAGTAGATAAATTCTGGGGCAACTCTATATGGCATCACAAAGAAGACTGGCATATTAATCTATTTTGTATTACTACAGTGGAAGACTTGAGGCTGGGTGGCATTTTAAAGAAAAGAGGTTTGTATGGACTCTTCGTTCAGGAGGGTCACACCTGGGGATGCCCCGTGGCAACAGATAGGGAGCTGACATATGGATGTGTATCTTTGGTTCTCCCTCTTCTTGTGAAACCACCAGACTTCAATCATTGGGCTTCACCCTGATGACCTTATCTGACCCTGATCACCCCACCTTCAGGCACCATAGCTGGATGAAGTTTCCAACCTCATAATACTTCACCATGAATCATAATACTTCACCTCATAATACTTCACCAAAAATCCCCACCTATGAATCCTGGGAGACACTCTCAAACCATATCCAAACCATCACACACAGACACAGTGCAGCAGTGCTGAATCCTGGGAATGGATCCAAGCTTTGCGCTCCTATGTGCAGTCACCACCCCCTATCCCCACAGGTGATGCCTTGAGATTCACCTATTTCGAGCCTTCCTCTCTGTGCACCAGCTTCCTCTGTTATGACCAGCGGTCCACCTTCTTTGACACACTGGACTATTTTATGAGTCACTTTTCTGTCACTGGGACAAAATACCAATACTTGCAACATACAGAAGGAGAGGTATATTTGGGCTCAGTTTCCAGGGGGGGGGTCAGTTCATGGTATGCTGGCTCCTAGGCAGAAACATCATGGTGGAAGGGCCTGGTGGAGGAAAGATGCTCACCTCATGGTGGCCAGGAAGCACAGCAAGAGAAGGGAGGAGTCAAGGACAAGAATACATCCTTCTGGGTCATGCCTTCTGACCAGGCCCCACCTTCAGACATGAGATTTTTGGAGGATATTTTAGATCTAAGCCATAATAACTGTGATAAGCAGAGCATGTCATTTCTAACCATGGGGATACATGTTTCTCCTTGCTGTGGTCAGTTGGCCTTTCCTTCAAATTCACAGAGTTGGACTCTAGAGCCCTAGTGGTGGGCAGAAGGCCGGGGATAGAATGTGGCTCACCAGGCCTGGCTTCAGCCCTGGGGACCAAAGCTCCTCCTCTGCCCAGCAGCGGGGTGCGTGTGCTCCAGAGGTTCACAGAGTTCAAACCAGAGAGCTGTGTTAAGACATTGGGCTGAGGCCCAGTGAGGAATCCCAAAGGACATGTGTGTCTGCTCTTGTCCTCGCAGCAAATACCAGCTCTGGAGAGCTGAGGGGCAGGGGGCAGGAATTCAAATCACCAATGCCACCTCTAGTTGTGAAATGAAAACCCAGAGAACTTTGGCTTTAAGAGCTGTGGATCAGCAAACCACCAGCCCATCCTCTGGCAGAGCTCTGGATGACATTCAGTGGGGCTGCCAGGCTCCTGGATATGGCCCCAACCCACACCAGCACTCCTGGGCCAGCCACTGGCACTGTCTCTTCAGCCCCAGCTCTGCCAACCTGTGTCCCGGCCAGTGAGGGCTCTTGAGCCTCCCAACTCGGCTTCTCAGCATCCCTGACTGCAGCTTTCTGTTGCTTTGCTTTTCCACCCGACCTAGCTGGTTCCCCTCTCCACCACAAGGCTCTCCTTTCCATTAAGCCCACCAGACTCTTTTCAAGGAGATGTGCCATATTTCCCATCCCATTCACCAAATAAAAAGGGGTGGGGAGAACACAAAACTCAAATATCGCACCTACTTAGAAAGCTTCATTGAATTATGTTCACCGTGAACTGTCTTGCGACTGACTGTTACCTACTTATGCAAGAAGCTCATCCATGTGAGACGCCTGGCAAGGCCGGGTTCAAGGTCGCGCGCAGATAGAGGGCGGCCTCCACCCAAACATACCTCACACCATTGGTGATCACACCCCTGTCGGCTCTAGGACTGAACAGGTTACATCACGTAACAGAAAGGATGTCAATAAATGGCAACGGGGCAAATGAGAATTCTGAGATTATTTCTTTTGGTGTCCATGTGGAAGTACAGAAGAAATTTCAAGGAGTGCAGCATAAAGAGATTAGCAACACCTACTATTTCTTTCCAGATACTATAGCTTGCCAAGTCACCACATTTCCTGGCATTTGCCACAGGAATGAGATAATGGGTGTAGTTTCTTTCACGTAGCATCATTTTAATAGAGAAGAAATCAGACTGAACAGATATGGCCAACACAGCAGAAAAATCATTCTCTGGCTTCTCCATCCTCCCCATCCTCCTCCTCCTCCTCTTCCTCTTCTCTCTCTTCCTCTTTCCCCTTAATTCTTCCTTCTTTCCCTACTTCTCTCTCTCACTTTATTTTTCACAGAAGTGGAACACAAAGTACACAAAGCAAACTAATCTTAGTGCATCTTGTACCTTTTCCATGCATAAATAATTGTGTATCCATCCACACAGACCAAAATTTAGAACAGCACCCCAGCAACTTCTATGTGACTCTTCTCAATAACCAGACCTCCCTCCCCAAGAGTAACCATTATCCTCCTACCTCACACCATCTATTAGTTTTTGTCTTCTGTAGTCTTATCAATGAAATCACACAACACATACATTGTCCTATTGGTTTGTTTCAGTCAACATAAAGACCATAATGTCCATTCTCACTGTTAGATGTATTAATAATAAACACCACCATTTACTGGTTGACTTTGATAGACATTTGTATTGTTTCCAGTTTTAAATTATCATAAATAATCCATGTAAGAATTTTTGTCCATAACTTTTGGAAGTAATAGTAAATTTTCAATATGTACATAGTCATGAAATCTCTGATCCCTTTCAAGACAGCAAACTGGAAGTATTATTGCCAAAACTCCGTTTCACTTCCCTGAGGGAGTTGTAGAGCTATGAAATACTTGTGAGACACAGGGATGGTGACGCTTACCATACCCTGTTGCACTCACCCATCACTCCTGTGTGGAAGTCTTGTGCCTCTTGGAAAACGGCTGCGGATAACTGTGAACTGGATCTGTGGAGTCTCCCTGCCACTCATGCTCCCCAGAGGTCGCAGCCAACTTGACTTCCCGCTGGACAGCACACTCCCCTTCCAAGGTGAGATACCTGCCGTGCCTGTCTGGAAGGCAGAGGACATGCTTAGAAAGGGACACTGCATGTTGGGGGACGTGCCTGTCACATGCGGCAAAGAGGCTTGGACCTCGAGACTCAGTGGGCTGAAGGCCACCAGCTCTGAGCAGCAGCTGGAAAGACAGGACCCCGCAGCACAGCTGTCCCAGTGAGGCTGGGACCGGCAGATCCACAGATTCTTGTGTGCTCGTGGGTAAAGTGCACCTAAACCAGCACCAGTCGGCATGAGTCCTTCATGTTGAGAGCAGACGCCACACACCAGCAGTGAACATTCTCTCTCCCAGCACACACAAAACATCCAACCAACAGACCTGAAGCAGGTCTCAGGACTTTGGGGACACTAAAATTTCATAACTATGTCTTTGACTGCCAAAGAATTTATCTAACAAAAAGATTTACAGAAAAAGTGCAAATCACTGGAAATTAAGCAACAAACTTCGATTTAACTAAGGTCAGGGGTTGGGGATTTAGCTCAGTGGTTAGAGTGCTTGCCTAACAATCACAAAGCCCTAAGTTCGATCCCCAGCACCCTCAAAAAAAAAAAAAAACTAAAGGTCAAAAGAGAAGCCGTATTGTAAGCTAGCTTGTGCTTGGTAACAAATAAGCCCCAGAGTTTCTGTGGCTTAATAAATAGTTGCTCATTGCCTCCAGCGACTCTGAGATTCAAGTGGCTGCCAAAGGAAGGCTCTGTTGCCCCTGCATGACTTGCAGTTGCAACCCACCGTGACCCTGTCACCCCTCCCATAGCGTGGGGGGGGTCTCTCAAGCCTGCAAGGAGCACCAGCCCATGGCCCTGAGCAGGAAGGTATTAAATCTTCATTTGGCACAGTCACTGCTGATCCAAGTGTGCCTCAGTGTCAAACACGTCCCTAACACTTCTTCCCGTATAATTTTAATTTGTGGTTTTGAATTTGAGAACCAATCCTGCTGTTCACATATTTTGCAACTTAATTTTTTTTGGGTTACAGAGTTGGCCCTTTTTTTTAAAGTATTCACTTGGAAGAAAAGAGATATTTTAAAACAGTCATTATATTGATTTAGTAGCCACAGTTAAATAAAAAGTTCTGAGAAAAAAAAAAAAAAACTGGCCATGGAGTTGCCGATTGCAAATTCCAGCCTTCTAGAGCACAGAGCTTGCGACTCCTGGCACTGAGGCCTTCACCTCCACCTGGCCTCCCAGGCAACCTGCAAAGGCCCTGTGCTCTCCCTCCTTCGTGGCCCTGGTGTTCTCCAGCACCCAGCCCTCCAAGGGCTGTTCAGTTACTACATGTCAGTGGTTGCCTCTCCAATTTTCCTACACTCCCAAATTTTGGAAAGTTCTACCAGTCTCCCAGGATTCTACCCCCAGCCTGTTCTCTTGATCACAAAAATGAACACATTTAGAGCCCCTTGTACCCACATCCCTCAACAGATGCAAGTTGGGGTGGGGACTGATACCAACATCAGTGTGCTGGGCAACAGGAAAAGAACCTGAAGTTCATGTCCAGTGATGAGGGCTGAGGGTATCTGCCTAGGTACACCCCACTGCTATGATTCTAAAAGATCCAGGTCTGAGTTAGTCTGAAGTCTGAAGTCTGAAGTCCACAGGAGAAGTCTGGAAGGCCAGAGACCCAGGCAAAATTTTTATCTTGCAGTCTTGATGCAAACTTCCTTCTTGTCCAGGAAACCTCAGCGATGGCCCTGGAGACCTTCAACTGATTAGGCAAGGCCTGCCTAGTAGTGGAGCGCTGCCTGCTTTGTTCTCAGTCAACCGTGTGTAAATGTTAATCACTTCTACAAAACATCTTCCCAGAAATTTCTAAATTGGGTACCCTGGCCTGGACAAGTTTCTATGCTAACAGAGTGGTGCAAAAGTGGTGTGGGAAGTGATTTTTTGCTCAGGGTGGCTTCTCCAAGAGCCTTACAGTCAGGCTGTCCCAGCTGAGGACATCTTCCAGTTGCTGACTTTCAACTTGGTTTTTTTCTTGACATTTGTTTGTTTTTGTTCCCTAATCTTTGAGGATGTGTTTATTCTGTTTTAAGAACACTTGAATCTTTGTAATTCTGCCATGTTTTGGTATATTCTATGGTCCTGATTTATGCTCTCTGTAATTATTTTCCCTTTTGCCTTCTTAGCCTCTTAATATCCATCTTGCTAATCTTCAAGCTGATGGCTTTTATTTTTCCATGTTTTTCCTGTCCCTTCATATTTATTAGTCCTCATTTATCATGTTTTATATTCCCTTAGCTCCTTTTCAACTTCATGGCATTTTTCTTCCTTCTGTCCTTTAACTCTATTTTGTGACTCGTGTCCGGTCCAATTTTCTATCTTATTAGCTTTCCTCATCTATCTCAGCTTTGGGAGAAGATGTTTATACAGCTAATGATTGTTAATTTGTTATTTCAGCAAACCCTCCTTTTATCATTTATTTCAATGTTTCCATATTGCTATAGATTGATCTGAAATGTCCCCCCGCAGTGTCCCATGTGTTAAATAAAGGCTTGGTCCCCAATGTGGTGACACTGGGAGCTCACAGAACTTTTAAGAGACACCCGGAGGTGGCATCCTGGCCTCTCTCTCTTTCGCCTCCTGGCCACCATGAGATGAGCCCCCTGCTCCAACATGTGCTTACTCCATGGTGTGCTGCCTCACACAAGCACAATGATTATCTGATCATGGACTGAACTCTCTCAAACTGTAAGCCAAAATAACCTTTCCTCTTTCTAAACACATTGTACCACGTATTTTGTTACAGTAACAGAAGCGTGACTAACAGAAAATTGGTATGAGGAGTAAGGCCATTTTGCTCTAATTATATCTGAGACAATGGAAAAACTTGGGGAAAGCCTGAAATGCTGAAAAATGCAGGCTGTAAGAAAAACACAATGTCCAATTATAGCAAGGGCCCAGAAGACCAGAATGCTGATAGGAATTCAGACAGTTAAGGGATCCTGGCCACAGGGCTAGGGCTGGAGGCCACACGTGTCATGCTGTGATGAGGAATGTGGCTGCATTTCATGCCAGCCCCGAGACTTGGTCGGAAGCTGAGTTTAAAGCTACCAAGTCTGCCAAGTTTATCTGTGGAAGGAAAAGTCAGGGCAGCACTGCACTCTGGCAGCAGCATGGTTATTGCTGGTTGCCTCTAGTCAAAGCTATAGTGAGAATCAGGAGCAAAGATGAACACAACAGGAATGTTTGGAAAACTTGCAGCTTGGCAAGAGAAGGAGCTAGTGTAAAGACACAGTCAAAGAGAGTCAAAGATGGCACCAGTAGAAAGAAGCCAAGTGTGCTACATGAGGACAACAGGAAATCAGAATCTCAGAATGAAGGGACTTTCAGAAATCAGCATCATGTCTGTCCCAAAGAATTTGCAGGGTAGAGTCTTTCTAGAAGAGAGTCCAGGGGTACTCTGCTCACCCAAAACCAACTAAGCCAGAAAAGTGCTTGCAAGCCACTGTGTCTTAGTTCTGTCAGGCCCAGGTCACACTGGCAGCAGACCTGGGTAACATCCACACCATGCTGGCTTCACAGGCATGCAGAATGGCATCTGGATTATGGGGTGATTAGGGCTGCATTCCGATTGCAAAGGAGAGCCAGGGAGGCCAGGAAATGTGTGGCAGGCTCTGAGCCCCTGCAAGCAGCTGCTGATGGGGTGATGTGTAGAGCTCCAGGACTGAAGTCAAAGCTGCAGTGCAGACCCCAAGGAAGAAGAGATGACAGGAACATGCCTGCCACAGGAATCTGCAGGCACCAAGTGGAGCCTGCCCAAGACAGTGGCCAAGTGGACTGGATCCAGCCAGGCCATAGGAGTGCATCTGTCCGAGACTTTGGGCACTCATATTCAGCCACAGTGTCATCCAGATGCCAGACATGGTGCTGTAAGATTTAATGTTTGCCATGCTGGGTTTTGGTCTTGCTTTGGCCCAATCTCTCCTTTTTATTCTTCTGTTTTGGAATAAAAGTGTTTGTCCCATGACACTGTATTTTGGAAGTATGTAACTTGATTTTTTTATGGGGGCTCACAGCCCAGCTTGCCTTTGGTCTCAGAGAAGACCTTGGACTTGAACTTTTGAGCAACACTGGAACAGTTATGACTTTAGGGACACTTGGAAATGGACTAAACACATTTTTCATGGCAAGATGGACATAAGCCTTGGGAGCCAGGGGCAGAATGCTAGAGCTTGGATCAAAGGCACATGCACCAAAGGCTTAGTTCACAGCCTGACACTACTGGGAGGTGACAGAAATTTTAATAGGAAGACCCTAGTGGGAGGATTTCGGTCATCGGAATCATGCCCTCTAAAGGACTGGGGTACCCTGGTTTCTTCCTCTTTCTCTCTGTCACTATATGGCTGTCATGAAGTGAGCAGCTTTGGCCCACTGCACACTAACACATGACATTGTGTCTCACCACGGGTCCAAAAAGCAACGGGTCCAAAAAGCAATGGGTCCACCTGATCACAGACTGAACCCTCCCAAACCAAGACCCAGAGTAAACCTCTCTTTTTAAGCATATGATCTCAGCTATTCTGTCGCAGTAATGAAAAATTAACTTATTTTTTTTCTATTCAGTTTCCAAAGCACTTTACTTGGATGATTTTTCTCATGTTCTATTATTTTATTAATATTCATTTTTACTATGCGTTTTCATTTTGTCTTTCTCCTTCACAGGAAACCTAGGACTGAAATCTGTGGACAAGGCAAGGCAAGGCTTTGGGCACGTATGCTAATAGCAGCAGTGATGTTCCAATTCTGAACCCATTCTGTGCATATTCTCTCCTTACATTGCAGAGATACAGGTAAACCAGGGTGGGGATTGCCTGGGAAGGCCTCTGCCTGGCATCACTACTGCGCTCAGCCAGCCTCCTTCAGGGAACTCTCTGACATTCCCCCAGTGAGTAGTGTGCACAAACTACTCCAGCACCACTGGTTTGATTGACTAGTCCCCAAACCCTGGTGCCTGCTCCGTGGTGTTGGCTCCCACAGCTCTGCTGGGCAGGCTGCTGTCTCCACGTCTCTCCAGTTCTTTGCCACACAGGCGTCTGACCCTGACACCACACTGCTCCTCACACAGGTGCCTCTGATGTCCCTACCCCGGGAAGGCAGGGCCTCTGGCAACCACCCACAGTGCGCACAGAGCAGGGACAGCTCGGTCACCACTGCGGAGGCTGACAGAGGCCCTGAGGACCACCTTCCGTGGCTTCGTCGCTAAGACCCGTCCCAAGTGACCATGCCCAGCAGAGTCAGCGAGGGGGAGCCAAGAGCTGAAGCCACAAAGACACCGGAGCCCACTGCGAGCCCCAGGTAGTGGAAGCCTGAAGAGACTTGGGGCTTCCTGAGAAGACCCTGCAGGGATGGCAGTGACTTGGGCTGCTCCTCCAGCTTCCAGGCCTGTCCCAAGATCAGCTCTGGATGGGTGCCTGATGAGGGGCTGAGCAACACTGACAGGGAGCCAATAAGGTACAATTTGATTAAGATGGAAGAGGATAGACAAGCTCCCCAGCAGGAGACGCTTCCACACCACTCTGACCTTCATAAACAGTGACAAGGTGAGAATTAATGTCCAAACGCGCCTCTCCCCACCCTCTGTCGAAGTGGCTCTCTCTCAAGAATAGCATGTGATCTTCTATCACCATGTGCTGTAATAAAGCATCACAGACACAGGGGTTAAACAACAGAAACGTTTTCTCTCGTAGTCTTGGAGGCTGGAGGGTGGCGATCAAGGTGTGGAAAGGCTCGGTTTCTCCAAGGCTTCGCTCTCTGGCTTCCGAACTGTGTCTTCCCTGTGTGCTCACATGGTTGTCCCTCCAAGTGCCTGTTTGTCTATACCCTAATCTCATTTTTCTTTTCTTCTCTTTTTTTCAATACTAGGGATTGAACCCAGGGCCTCTGCACTGAGCTACATCCCCAGCCCTTTTTTATTGAGACAAGTTCTCACTAAGTTGCAAAGTTGCCCAGGGTGGCCTTGATCTTAAGCTCTTCCTGCCTTGGCCTCCCAGAGTTGTCCAATTACAGGTTCACACCACCTCTTCTTAGGACACAGTCCTACAGGATTAGGGTCCAAGCTAAATAACCACTTTAACCTAGTTACCTGTTGAAGGGTCCCATTCTCAATGCAGTCTCTTCCTGAGGTCCAGGGTTGGGGCTTCCGCATCCGAGTTCAGGGAGGGACACAGCTCAGCCATCCCGATGCCAAGCATGCTTTCCGCTCTCTGCTGGCTCAGTCTGATTTCAATTCCACAAATGCTTCAGAATCTCGGTGCACCGGGGGCCACACAGGTCAGGGAGAAGCTCTTAAAACTCAGCGCTGTCTCCTCCAGCTGAGTGTTTCTTGGTCCTCTGCCGCCTCCCTGGCCCCGTTTTCTTGGCCAGCTCCAAACTGCTGAGCCGCCCTGCAGATCTGGCTGCATCCCTGCTTCTTGTTTCCTCTGGGATTATCTTTCAGAAGTGTTTGTTTCTGTTTTCGTGTTTGCTTCAGTCTTCTGTTATAAAACTCCAAGCTAAGACCTAAAAGCTAAATGACCCCAAGCCACCGACTCCGGCCCCAAAGCATCCACTGAACAGTCACCGAGAGATAAAGCAACCCAGACACGGAAAATGGTCAGTCAAGGGAAGCTGCTCTATTTGCATTTCTCCCCAGTGGATATGAATGGAAATAAAAGGAAAACGACAAGGTATTATCTCCCAAAGGAACACATCCAGCAAAACCTACAGCCATCTCAAAGGCCAGGCCAGTTAGCATCAGGTCAACTGTGATCCCAAGATGTTTTGCAAAGGGTGCTTGAGAATTTATTTCTCCCAGCCCTTCCCTGCCGAGAGCAAGAAGCAAAGCAGTGTTGCCCAGTCAGAGCTCCACCTGGGGGGGTCTTTTCAGGAGCTTCTTACAGGCAGACCTGGACCTGCATGTGCTGACCAAGGATGAGGTGGCCATAGGATGCTCTAAAGGAACCACAGCCAGTGAGGGTCAAGGGGCAAAGGAAGCAGATTGGCAAGCTCCAGAGGCTGGGCCCACGCACAGGGCCATTTGGATGTGTATATTGTCACCGAGAATACCAATAGCAATGACTAAAATGCCTGCCATGCAGGGGATCCTTCTTAGGGGGCAGCCAGGGGTAACCCGAGGGCTGGGGGGTGCAGATTTGCTGAGTCAGGTCCAGATAAGACTCACTCCAGCCTGAGCCTCAGTTTCCCCAAACATCATGTGTTCATAGTAACCCATGCCTTGTGCAGTCTCAGGGAGACAGAGAGACCAATCACAGCTTGGACTGCATCCCCCCCGAATCTGGTGCTCACTATTCCCCTCGTCCCACCACCAGCTCCAAAAGGGACAGGGCTGCAGGTCTCAAGCTGGCTCTCTAACTGGGTCGGCCTCCTTCCTCAGTCCTTCTCTGTCTCTGCCCCTGCGGAGATGCCAAGGTCCCAGCATGCCCAGCTGCCAGGGGTGGAGCCAGAGGGAACTCGCCCCCACCCAAGCCTGGCACCAGGTCTCCAGCTCCTTCTGCCACAGAGAAGCTCCATGAGGCGGCTCCTCTGCAGCCCCGGCTCCACCACTCTCCACCCTGATGTCCGTGGGCCCCAGGCAGCTGCGAGCCCTCACAAGTATGTGCAGCAAGGACGCTGCCCCGGGCTACTGATTTCTAGGAACCTCAGTCCTGATTCCAGGAACAATACTGGAGGAGAGCCAGGCCGGTGCCATGTCACCAGGAACTGCATGCCTTTGCGTGGACTCCCAGCCCCCAGTTTCTGCATGCTGTCCCTAATCAGCCTAGCTCCTTCTAGTATTAAATAAATTATTTTTAGGGTGAATCTCAGAGCTGGCTGTCTCTGGAAATACATTCTCTAATTTTGGCTCTCTCTCCAGCACAAGCCTGGAGTTGGGGACAAAAACTGATCTAAGGTCCTCCATCCTCACCTGATTTGGGGTATCCCCTTAAGAAAGACAGATCATCCAGGAATAGGAATGTGGATCTGTACTGGCTAGGGATGGGATCATTTTCATAGGAAGGAGGGGGCTGTTGCACTTCACTTATTGGGTGTTATGGTTTAAATCTGGATGTCCCCCATGAAAGCCCCATGTGTTCAGGTGGGGCTCCTTTGAAGGTGATTGGATCATGAGGGCACTATAGCTGACTTGTTGTTGGGAAGCGGGGTCTGTTGGGAAGTGGTGGGTCACTGGGGGCATGACCTGGAAGGTTATATGACTCTTCCTGGTTCCTCCCTTCTCTCTCTGCTTCCTGGCTGCCATGATGTGAGCAGCTCTCCCCCGCCAGGCCTTTCTGCCATGCCGTTTCTGTGCCTGAGTGTGCCCAACATGAACTGAAACTTCGGAAATATGAGCCAAAATAAAGCTCTCCTCCTTTAAGCAGTAGGTGTCTGGTATTTTGTCCCAGCAACAAGAAAATGATTAAAACACCGTAGGGCTGTCACATCTCACAGAGTTTTCTTAGACGCACAGTGCAATGATTCTTTCAGCCTCTCTTGTGAAGAGATCTAAATATGTAAAACCACTGCGTATGAAGAAAACATTTAAAGCAAATTTTTTTTTTAAGTGAACTATAGAGGAGACTCAAACTCTTTCCTTGTTCTGGTAGATTTTAATAGAATAGAATAATGAGCACAGAGTAAAGCATATGTGTGTATGTGTGTGTGAGTGCGCATGTGTATGTGTCTCAAACAAAATTTATTACATTCTAATATCCAACACACACATGGATTAGATAGAAACAGTCAACAAAGGAAGAAATATGAAGATAACAAAAACATGGGGAGAGTTGTATCAGCTATTCTCACATGGGACATTACACCCTCCTTCCTCCACTACAGTTCTGTGCAACTTCAAAGACTTTAAGAAAGTCTTCCTGCTCCTCTATGAAGATCTCAACACCCAGTGCATCGTGAACACTCTGCCTGTCTTGGTCAGTTTTTTAGCAAGGACTTGCTGAAGATGAACTACCTGGTGCTGTATCAGCCATAAGGCCTCCACAGTAGATCACAGAGCAACTCGTCATATCATGGGACACACATTTCACTAAGATAAAAGCATGTGTGTCTGTCCAGACTGAATCCTTTAAGGGCCTGGTCATTGTCCTCTGCATGTGTTTCTAAGCTGAACTATCCACTGAGATTCACACAGAAAAGTTTTGTTACTCTATAGTAATAACAGCAAAATAATAGCAATAAGCTAAATGACGCAGTAGGGTCCCAAGAAGGTCCCCACTGAATCACATCTCACCATATTTGTACCTGAGTATGTCGACCTCCTGAGGAGGCTCTCAGCCAGGCCTGGGGAGCCAAGAGTGTGACTTCCAAGACTAAGTCATGGGGAAACTGGAGCTTCTTTCTCAGTCTTGAGAAACATGGATTCTTGAGAACATGGATTCGAGGAGGATCCAGCTGCCACACACAACATCTGATGATCCCGAGGCCTTCACACTGTAGGGGAGCCCAAGCGGACACGTGAAAGGCTAGCAGGGCTCTGCTCTGCTATGGGCGTGTCTTGCTTCCCGCAGGGGCCTGGGGTGGAAGCTTGGTCCCACTGTGGCGGTGCCTAGCTGTGGTGGGACTTTAAGAGGTGGGCCTGGCGGGACATCGGTGGGTCCTTGGGGTGCTACCTTGGAAGGCATTAAGGTTGTTCTCATGGGTCCCTGAGTTAGTTCTCCTGAGAGTAAATTTAAAAAAGAGAGGTCCTCTTGCTCTGGCTTCCTGTCTGGCCCTGTGGTCTCCTCCTCTCACAAATCCTCCCACCATTACAACACCATCCTCCATGAGGCCTTGCTGGAGCTGAGCTGGTGGCAACTCCCTGGCCTTGATCCTCTGGGACTGAGAGTTAAATAAACCTCTTTCCTTTGTAAAACATGCAGCCTTGGGTATTTTGTTATGGTAACAAAAGATGGACTAACAGAGAAGAAATATTGCCTGGCGTCCTTCACAAGCCACCTCCACTGAGGTGCCAGCCCAAGGACCTTCGGATGACATAGCCTTGGCCACCACCTGAAGGCCGCATGAGAGACCTCAAGTGAGGCCCACCCAGATGATGCAATCCCCACAAAACACAGATGTAGTGTTTTTCTATGAAACCACTATAATTCATGTGGCTTTTTAGGTAACGACAGATAATCAGAACAATATCCATCCACCACATAACAGAGCATGCAGCCCTTCAAATAATAGTTACAAGTTCCAAATGCCCAGAAAAGACTTTTACAGTACTATTGAGCTAAGTAAGCAGAATATTAAATGACATCCAACATGGTCTCAACTATGTAAAGAAATGAGGAATAAAAAATATTGGGGAAAGATTTGCCAGTATATTAACAGTAATTGTCTCAGCCTAGGGAAATTATTAGTGATTTGTAGTCTACTTACTTTATAACGTTCTACAATTAGTATAGGAAGGGAAAACACTTACATGAAATAGCTTTGTTTCCAATATTGAATACATGACCCACAAAATACTCCAGGCTTTATATCTTTCTGTGCTAAATAACACAGAAATGCCTGGTGTCTTTCTAAACACAGTGACCAAGAGATAGCAATCCCTTTACCTGTGTAATGGGCAGCACATGGATCAGCTGTCCAACTGTCCTGTCGTCTTCTAAAGTAACACCCAGTTTACTCCTTTTTGTTCCATACTAATCAGACTAGGTTTTTCAACCCAAATCAGGTAAGATTTTGGCTCCAGTTTAACTTCTAAATCTTCCCTCAAAACACCACCATCGTCCTGTCCTAGGCCCTCTTTCTTAAGGGAGATATAATTCATACCCTTTCAAGTGTATAATCTCATGATCTTAGTGTACTCGCAAAGATGTACAACCAGAGTTGCTACTTCCAGAACTTTTTACCACATCAAAACAAAACTGCCCTCTAGCAGTCAGCCTCTGTTAGCTCCCTCCCTGACCCTCGGAAGCCATTCTGATTTTTCTCTCCTTGGATTTGTCCATTCTGAATGCTCCACATAGATGGAATCACACAAGACGAAGTCTGCACCTGGCTTCTTTCACTTCACACGGTGCTTTCAAATTTATCCCTGTTGGAGTGTTTCCTGGTATCTCATTCGTTTCCATGGTTTAGTAATATTCCATTTTAAGGATCTACCACTCCTATCTATTCGTCAGTTAATAAAAATTCAGGTTGTTTGCATTTGAGCTGTTGGGAATAAAACAGCTATGAACATTCGTGTACAAGATTTTGCATGGACATTGTTTCCAATCCTCTTTCATCCAACCAAAGAGTGGAATTCCTGGGTCATGTGGTAACAGGATAGCTAACATTCTGAGGAACTGCAAGACTATTTCTCAAGGTTGCAACCATTTTATATTCCTACTAGTGTGGGATGACACCCCATTCTCTCTAAATTCTCTTCAACACTAGGTATTGTTTGACATTTTTTGTCATAACCATCCTAAGGGCCATGAGGTGGCATTTCTTTGGATTGGACTGACATTTCCTTAGTGACTAAAGATACTGAGTCATTCTTCATGTGCTAATTAGCATGTGTCTCTTCAAACACTTTCCCCCTTTCTAATTGAGCTATTTACTGTTTTTGCTACTGTTGTTGCTGAGTTGTAAGAATTTCTTTTTTCAGTACTGGGGATTGAACCCAGAGCCTTCACACTGAGCTACATGTCCTCAGCCATTTATTTTATATTCTATTTTGAGACAGGCACTTGTTAAGTCACTAAATTGCCCAGAGTGGGCTCAAACTTGTGACTATCCTCCCTCAATCTCCCAGAGCGCTGGAATTACGGGTGTGTGCTGCCACGCCCAGCAGAGCTGTAAGAATTTTTACATTCTGATCACTTGGCCTTGCAACATATGTCTGCAAATATTTTCTCCCATTTTGTAAGTTGTCTTTTTACCTTCTTGATAGTATCCTTTCAAGTTAAAAAGGCTTTAATGCTGATGAATCCAATGAATTTAATGTATATGTGTGTGTATATATATGTATATATTATATATATTTTTTTGGTTGTTGGTTGAACTTTGGTGTCCTGTCTCAGAAACTATTTCCTAATTGAAAGAAAAAAAAATAGGCATTTTTCTTGTAAGATTCTTCTAAGTTTTATAGTTTTGCTTCTTATATTTACTTCTTAGATTTCTTTTGACTTATTTTTTACATGAGGCAAAGGCCCAACTATTTGTACATGATATGTAGTTCTTCTAGCAGCATTTGTTGAAAATACCATTTTTCTTCACTAAATTATATTGTTGAAATTCAATCGTATTTCTTTTTCTGGAATCTCAACCCATTCCACTGGCTTATGTGTCTTCTCCGTGCTTGTACTGAAGTCTTGGCTGTGATGCCTTATAAGTTTTGAAATTCGGGTGTATGAATCCTCCCACTTTATTCTTCCTTTTCAGAATTGTTTTGACTATTCTGAGTTCCTTGCATTGCTAAATTTTAGGGGCATCTTTTCAATATCTGAGTGGGAACAAAGGGCACCTGAGATTTTGACAGGTGTAGATCAACTCATGGTGTTTCACCATTTTAGCACTCCTAAGCCTCCCAATCCATGAACATAGGCTACCTTTCCATCACTGTGGTCTTCCTCAATGTCTCTCAACGATGCTTTCCAATGGTCAGTATATGAAGTCTTACACTTTTTTATTGTATTTATTAATATGCATTTTGTATCTTTCTTCCATTATTACAAGTGGAATTTGCTTAATTTCAGTTTTGGATCCTTCATTGATACTCATAGAAATATAATGTATTTTGTTTATTTATTTCACATCCTGCAGCCTTCCTGAACTTCTTTATTAGCTTTAAACAGTTTTTTGTCTTCAGATTTTCCCACATAGGAGATCATGTCCTCTAAACGTAGGTCATTTGTCTTCTCCCTTTCCAATCTGGATGCCTTTTGTTTCTCCATTATTTAGAAGCTGAGCTTCATTTGGTACTTTAGTCATTCCTGATTGAAGCCTGAAGTGCACGGTCCAAATCAGAAGGTTGGAGCAGAAGCCATGTTCCCCTCATACCACTTGAACCAAGTCACATCTTTGCTGAAAGTGTAGACTCCAAGTCAAGGTGCCTCTCCCACCTGCCCTCCAGCTAACCTGTAGAGGACTAGAATTCGAAGCTGATCCCCATCCCTGCCTGATCCTACCTCCCCTTCTCCCACTTCAGACCTCAAATGGTGTCTCCATCCTGCATCTCAGCAGATGTGGGGTCTCAGCCCCTGAGGGGAACAGAGGCTGTGGACCTCACCCTGCCCCTGTATCCGCTGAGGGGTCTCTCAATGTGTCAGATTTTCAGAGACTCAGACTTGAACCCAATCATCTTGGTGTTACAAACAGCTCTTTCCCATGCTACTTCGTCTCCCTTGGGGCCAGCTCCTTGGGACAGGAAGCCCAAACTCCCAAAGCCATTGCAGGACTAGAAAGAGTGGGTCACAGAGTAGAGAGGGAGGGATTAAAGAGAAATTCCAAAGCTCAAAAAATATTTCAAGGAGAACACAGAGGAAAGGCAAAAGGATCCAGAACTTGTTGGACTTCTATTTAGAACACATGATTTGATGTAATGAAGACACAGTGATACAAATGATATCCTTTTCATGGGCATAACTGAAGTTCATCATTTTTAAATAACTTGCACACAATCATAGATCCAGATTTAAAACAAATTCTATGCCCATATCCACCAAACTCCAGGACCCAGAGTTCTCACCACACCCCAAGCAGCCACATGTACCAGGTAAGCGACAGTAAGAGATGTGTTTCTGGGTGTAAATTAGTAGAGCTTGACGTGAATTGCTCTGTGCTTGGTACAGTGAGGTGTCCCCAGCAGGTCCCAATGCTAGGCCAGGATCACATCACAACACCTGGTTACTGAGAATGGAGACTCCACTCTCAGGAATCTAACAGATGATCTCTGCAGAACGGAAGGGTGTGACCCAGAGCTGCCCACTGTGAGGACCCAGTCTGAAAATTGAGGTCTGTCTCTCTCTGGACTCTGCCTCCTTGTCTGCACAGGAAGCAAAGAAAGACCCACCTGGTGGCTTGCTGGTAGGATAGCCACATACTGCAGACCCCCAGCCTAGGGAATTCAACAGGTCTTTACCAGCATATGATCGGCACATTCTACCTCCCTGACTGTTCCTGGGCCATGGGATGGCCACTCCTCCAGCTACACGCCTCACAGCATCTCTGGAGGGGTGGGGAGGCACAGCATTGTTCCTTACATACTCATCAGCCACCAAAGAGCTGCTGCATGGGATCCTCACAGCCCAGAGTCCTCCCAGGCTGCCATGCGCTCCCTCCTCCCCATCCCCGGGGCACCGCTGCCTCCCTAGGGCAGGCCCATGACACAGAGGCCCAGCTGCTGCCCTCTCCCCACCCCGGCTGTGCTGTTGCCCTCAAGCCAGGCCTTGCTCCTGCAGGGGAGAAGATACCGGATCACATGCTTTGCACACTCGTGAGCACAGCACCGGTTTCTCCTCTCAGACTTCCCATTGCTGGAATCCTGACAGGGTCCCCAGGACCTCAGCTGGAGGACAAGTTCCAGAAACTGACACCACACTCAGCTCAGAAACACCCTGGTGCCCAGGCCCATGGGCCCTGCAAGCCAGGGTCCCGCCCCCGTGAGAACTGTCCCCGGGCTGGGACGGAGACAGCGGAAGGAGCCTTTGGAGCCGACACAGCACCACGCTGTCCCCAGGATGTGCAGAGTAGGGAACCAGCACAGTTAAGGGCCATAGCCATTGCTCAACAGCCACAGAATAAATAACCCAATCACGACCAGCCCCGCGCCCGCTCTCCAGAGACACTCACATTCCTGGCAGGAACGCTAGGCGCCATCAGAGACACTGGGCAGGGTGTTTCCAGGGCCTGACGATAGGGTGACTCACTGCCCACTGGCCTACTTGGGGAGTGGGATGTGAAACAGGGCCTGGGAGGCCGGCTGTCACCAGCTGGAACTGAGTCACCAAGAGCCAGAGCAGTGGAGGGCGGGTCCCAGGGCCACGGCGCCTGCTGGCCTTTGTCAGAATAGAGCGGGTGGGGGCACTGGGCACAGCAGAGCACAGTGTGTCTTTTTTTTTTTCCCTCAGTGCTGGGGATGGAACTCAAGGCCTCCACATGTGCTCTACCCCCGAGCCCTACCCCCAGCCCCTTGACACTGCTTTCTATTCCTTTTTCTCGTTCTACTTTTTCATTAGGGTTTCCAGTACTCCAAAGAATAGGTTGGAAATAAGTCAAAGTCAACTTAAAAACAACTTAACAGTTATAATAGATGTATAACAAAAGTTATAAGAAAGAAGTTATACCCAGTTATGACTAATAACATACAGTAGAATAAAGCAAACACATTAGAGAAAAATATAGGGCCCCGGAGTGCTCAAAACCAGAAGCAGAAGAAGAATGGGGATCCCAGGGGCTGCAGGGGGTACTGCACTTTGGGCTTCGGGGGTGCAATCTGTGCCCTGCAGGGTGTCCCTGAAGACCTGAGGTCAGGTAGGGAGCGGCTGCCCGGCAAGGTGACCAAGCTCAACGTGGCTGGGCCACACATGACAAACAGGTAAAATGGGAGGGGCCCATGTGTTGCCAGTTTTCAAAGTATCCTTTCAAAAACCGAGGGAAAATTAAATCATACATAAGGATAAAAACATACCTAACGCACATACAACAAATGTTAGTAATATTTTCTTATTAGTGGATTGACAGGAAAGCTTCACATGTCTGTTTTCTACGAGTTTTTTTTTAATTTGCACGTATTATCTTGATAATTGAAACAATAATAACTGTGTCAGAGAAACACTTTTGAAAATACTCAGTGGCCGTTGATTCTGCCCTTCATAACACATTCACTGGGCATGAGGGCTCAGAAGCCCTCATGCCCAGCACACTCACCACAGTGGGCACCTGCCTGGGGCTGGAGGCCTTCTCCACCTCCCTCCTCCTCGAGCCCCACCCCTCCCACATCCCTTCTTTCTCTCCTCCCACTCCTCTCTGCTTTCTTCTGGTCTTAGGTATGTTGTAGACAAGACTCTGTCCAGTACCTGGACCTTCAGGTGTTTTATCTCTGCTCTCTTGGGTCTGAACCTGACTGCCCTCTCCTTCCTCCTTCCTTCCCTCTCTGTAAAGTGGGCCTCTTCCCGCTTTCCTCTGCTGGGCATCATGAGAGCAGCCCTGATGTCCTCCGCACAAGGACAGGCAGGGTGATAGCCAGGTGCAAGCACTACCTGGAAAACAGCAGCACAGAGCCCGGCCCGGCTCCGTCCCTCTGCCAGCTACTAGCCAGCCAGACTCGCTCTCCCCGCTCTCCTGGCCTGCATCTGTCTCGGCGGGGTAAACAGGTGAGGGGAAGGGATGAAAGGCTTGCATGCAAAAGAATCACAAACAGAAGTGCAGCCCATAGCCCACCCCTCCAGCTGCCACTGCGTCACTTCTATCCCCGTGCATACGGGCTGGACCTAGGAATCCAATACTAATAGAGCAGGAAAAGAAAAAGTGGTAAACTAGTGGGGAAAGGCTCAGATGCACCTTAACCAAGGGCTGAAGGCCACGGTCACCTGCCAGAATTCGTGCTATATGACACACTGTCAACACAATGAGAGAAAAAGGACATCTCATGTCCATTATGTTCTTCCCAAACACCCTGACCCCACTAATCCTGACCAAATATTAGACAAGCTCAGCTGGAGGGACACTGTAAAAAGTCCCAGACCAGCACTCAGAACCATCACACACTGGAGGAGACATGACGACAAAATACAAACTGGATCCTAGAAGCAGAAAAGAGCAGTTCTGGTTTTTTTTTTTTTTTTTCAAATAGTAGAATGTAAATAAAGAAGGTTCGTTTTTTTTTTTAAAGCATGGAAATTGGAAAAGCAAGAATAAAGCTGTCTCCATTTGCAGATTTGTAGATGACAGCACTGCCCATGTATAAGTCCTTCAAGAATTCACAAACCATACAAAAAAATCCTCCTCATGTGAATTTACACAGGAGTGGGACACAAGGCAAGTATATAAAGCTCGTGCATTAGCAATGTATGCTGTATGACAACAAGTCCTGACTCACTGTACCTGTTTTTCCTCATCTGTAATGGCCTAGGATGCATAAGGTTTGGGGACAGTTACAGGGCTGCAGCAACTAACCCAACACTCATTCCGCACTCCTGCGCTCTCGCCCTACTTTTGCCTGCAACAGACATTACCAGTTGATCACAGAGTTTTTCCTTTGGACACAGTTGGAGCCTCAAGGGCTTCTCAATACAGATTTCAAATCACCAGTCCCATGAGAAGACACTCACCTGGTTTTCCATAAGTTCTGTGCTCCAGGTGACCTGCTAGGACATGTGTATCCTACTCAGGTCTACAGTTCAAACCTCACAGGTCCTAAAGGCAGTTAGCTGAGGCATAGCCATGAGCAGGGCAGGCAGGAAGCAGCAAGGGATGAAGGGAGGAGGAGGGAGATAGAGTTCCAGGAGTAGCTTCTCCAAGCCAGTGAAACTTTTAGACAATTTTGTTTTATCAGAAAGAAGAGCCAAATGATCACACTGCTACAACCAAGACATCTCTTTTGGTCCGACTCTCTGAGGACTCTAAATGGATGATAACCAAAAACGTTTTGCCAGATGACCCTGTCTAGGGGTTCAGAGTCTATTTTGGAGTGGTCTTATCCTGACATGTAGTCACTTAAAAAGAAATGAACCACACCAGCCAGAGGGGTATATTTTCGTGCACTGTAGGTGATGGTTATGTTCTGCTTCAGCTCACCTACACCTAGACCATCACTTCTGGGTTTTAGCATCCCAATAAATGCCATCCCTTTCCTCATCTGAGCCCTGAAGAACTTGAAAAAATAACGTAAAGGAATGGCAGATTAAGCTCCACAATGTCATTGTTATTATCCATAAAGGTCAAATTGAAAATATAGCTTAATAAAAGAGCCAAAAATGCCTGAAGTGTGAGAGCACCTTGGCAGATTTGCAGACTCGTCCCACAGAACTGCAAAAGTCTTTCTCCTGGAGAACAGTCAAGAATTAATATTATCAGCCACCAGTCTTCCAAAGCAAGGAGGAAAAAAAGAGCATTGTTGCCTGCACCCAGTTTGCTCTTCTTGAATTTACCAGTCAGACAAATTAACACCCTTTCGCACCTCTCTGGAAAAAATGGCTGAAGGGTAGGTAAGAGTTAGACTCATTGATTTCGCTCCACTTGAAGAAAACATCACATACGAACAACTTCAAATCTAGTTCTGGGTAAGAACTGTCATTGCCCACTGGGGATAGAATGCTCATCAGGATTTTCAAGGTGTAACAAGAAAATAAAAAGTGAAGCTTGTTTTCGTGATAAAACTGTAAGTGCTCTAGGAGGAGAAATGAGCCACAGGGAAGGATGGTAAGAACTCAGCAAGCTTCTGAGAGAGCGAGCTAAGGCAGAAAGGGAGGGATGAGAATGATTTGGGCAGTGAGGAAGGGAAAGAATGTAATTCCTGATAAAGAAAAAGGCCAACCAGATGGAAGAAGAGCAGAACGAAGGAGAAAGTGCAGAGTCTGCACTCAGGTGAGAATTAGAGGAGTGTATGTAGTTCTCAACATAGAAGCTAAGGCTTCCACTAATGAGAGCACCTCAAACGTCACCAATCATAATAACAATGCTGGAAGAAACCAGAAGCCTTGGAGCTTCTATAGTAGAAGTAATAGGCTTAGGTAGAAGTAATAGGCTTACATTATATACGAAAGCATTTGGAAACCAAAATTGGAACTACTTAAAACAGTTGGTAAAATATTTAATCATATTTTTATTGTTCATGTAGCTTTCACAATCTATGCAATTCAAAATTATGACTCTGCTATATAAAAAGTAAAAAAAAAACTGTTAGAAAAAAGTATTTGTTACAGGATGTTTCCATTTTCAAAGAAACTTAAATTTTGGGCAGAGTAAAGTTTTCAGACTTGCTTCAGTAGGTGGTACAAAGCTGAGGTTGGTATGTGGCTGGTGCTTAGTGCCCACTGAACAGCCCCAGGGAGAAGGTCCCTCTGGCAAAGTGTTCAAAGTGGCACCGATGAGCAGATGCAGGAGCAGAGAGAGTCACTGTGGAGACCATTCAAGGTGCTCTCTGGGTGCCAGCCTCTCAAAAACCCTCATGAGAGGCAGGGATTGGCCAGAAACTCCCAGGCAGTTTGCTGGACCAAAATTTCAGAGAAAATCCTGTGGTGTGATGCATTACTTTAAATTCTATCATCTTTATCAGGCCTATGGAACCTTTTTCAATTTGGAGTTATCACCACCCTAGACTCTAGTGGAGGCAAAACTTCCAGAAAGAAAAATTAGCCCTCAGAAGTCTCAATTGCTCCTGTCATCCAGCAGCCCTTTCCCTCCCCCACACAGCCTCCTCCCAGGAGTGCAGAATCTTCCTACCTTATTCCACTTCTCTTCTTCATGCCTACCTCAGAGACGCTCAGCTTCATTCCAGCTTAGACCAAGATCAAGAGGTCTTTGCACTGGACACTCTGAGCTTGAATTTATGATGAAAGACTTTTTCCCCGTGGAAAGAATATGAGCTCCTGGGAAGCTGGCGAGAGAAAGATTTTTGAAAAGAGCTTTCCGGAATTACCCAAAGGACAGTAAAGCTCTGACCTGCTTCTAGCCCCCACCTCTCCTGTCATGCTCTTGGCACTGCCTGCATCTCTTCCTCCCAGGCACCACCTGGCTGTGTCTTCTGAGGCTGCGATTCTTCCTTCTGCCCCCAGGCAGGAACACTTGCTTCAGTTTGGAAATCACATCTCACCAGAGCTGCAAGATTTTCTTGACCCTTTTGCTTTCATCGTCTCCTCACAGTCTGTGTAGATGTCTGCAGATACCTCTGCCTGGCAGGCCAACACGACTTCGTTCAACAGCAGCATCTTAGCCTTTTCTGTGTGATCGCCAAGCACGGAGAGGGTAGATATAACACAGTCTACACATGTACACCTCTCCACGGCAGAAAACCCTTAAGGGCCAGCTTGTCCTTAGTTTATTCGATCAACAAATCTAGCAAAGCCCTTAGCTAGATAGGCTTAAAATACATCCACCTTCAAGAATTAGATTCTAGAATTTTAATATTAGAAGGGATTTTGAAGGCCATCTGCCCAAATTCTTACCTGTAATGGAAATCATCTTTCCAATGTGCCTGACAGGCACTGGAATAGAGACGGTCCTTTTCCCCTATGGACTGCTCCAGTTCTTAGGATTTCTTTTTCTACAGTGAACCGCCCATATGGCAAACTAGTTCTAATGTCTACAGGTAAACCTCTGTTCCCCATAAAAATTCTTCAAATATTTGTACAATTCCTTCTTGACTGTTCTCATAGGCAGCACCAACCCTTGACTGATTTACCCTTTAAAAAGAATTATTTCCAAGCTCTTTCACATCCCAGTTACAATGCCGGGGACATGCTCTGTCATCTCAGTGTCCCCTGAGAAATGTAACCAGGCCTGTAGACGGTGCCCCTTACGTGGGGTATATGATCAACCCAGTGTACAGAGGAGCTTTGGCTGTCCCCAAGCTGCTTCTGTAGTTGTCCCATATGGCTTTCAGATTCTCCAGAAACAAATAGCCAAGAGAAGCAGAGACAAAACTGGCTCAGAGGAACAGCAAGGCCCAGGGTCAGATAACAAGGCCTGTGGAACCAGACTGACAAAGGTTTCTATAGGAAATAGCTGGCAGGTATAGCTGTGGGACTCTGAACAATTTACTAGTCCTAATCACCATGCTCATCATGCTTGCGATCAGAATGGTAATGCCTTCCTTATCAGATTACTGTGAAAATTATGTGAGATACTACATGTAAAAAACATTAGTACCACACAAATATCCAAGGGCCAGATTGGATTGGAAAAAGCACCCTCTATTGCTTTTTCATAGCTTGCTATTGGTCCCTTCTTTCCAACAGAGTCCTAGCCATCTGGGTGGAAAGCTGTTCTCTCTGTTCCCCTGCTGTTGAGGAAATACTCATCATTCTCTTCGTATGTCAGGTTTATATACTTGAGTGAGCCCAATCCCTGCCCAGAATTGGTCTGCTTCTCTGTAAGTCACAGACTTGTGTGTGCATCAGCATCCACTTGTGCTCACATGGAGAATTGGGGTTCAGACATGACCCAGACCGAACCCTCTGTGTTTCACCCCTTTATATTCCAAATCCACATTCCCATCATCCCATGGGTCCTTTTCATAGATAAGGTTACATCACAGCCTACCCCACTGCCACCAATGGAAGCTTCTACTCTGTTACACAATAAAATGTCCTAAGTGATATTAAAATTATTTCCTGGAATTAGTGGCAGTCACTGAGACACTGAAAACATCACATCTAAGTATCGCCCTTGCTCTAATGTGACCCATTCTCTGGGATTCAGGGGTCCCTTGAATTTGGGACTACATGCAAAAAGGCCTAGAAACATGAGTTGCATCAATCTCCTACTTGTCCAATCACCCCAGCAGAAAATTGCTATGCTGCATGTCAGTCACTGGGGACAAGATGGATAAATGGATTAGAGATCATCAGTATTTGTCAGAAACACTTTTTCCTCTGGGTCTCCCTGTCTCAAATCTGGACTCTGTAGAACTGTGGTGATTGATTCTGTGCCCTTGGCAGACAGCCACTTCTTAGAAGGCAGACTCTCTGACTACATGTTACCATATGCTTATTTCCCTTTTATGTTTCCCTAGCCTTCATTAAAACTCAGTTATGTGCCTCGGTCTTGGATATTACCTGGTACATGACGGGAGGACATTTGTGCCACAGCACTGGATTGGGACCCTACTTGCACAAATTGGGCACCAGAGACTCGGGTTTTGTTTAGAAGCCACTGCTATTCCTCCCAGCTGCTTCTGGCTTCCTTCCTCATCTGTTCTACTTATCTAGAACTTCAATTGGGGCAGAAGAATAACATTTATTCACTCAATGAATTTTGGTTTCTTATGAATACATTATTTTAGAGAAATTTTTCACCTTAGAGAGTGCATGATCCCCAATTTTCTCTTCCTTTACTTTGGAACAAACTCTGAACCTCCCTTCCCTTCACCAACTTCCTGTCCATTCTCTGTGCCTCTGCATAAGGTCAAGGCCTCTTCATTTCTCACCAGGCTCCCTGCTAGGCCTCCAAACAGCATTCTCTGTTTCTAGTTCCCCTACACCCCTGTCCTAGATATCCTGGTTCACTGTATATCTCATTCAGCAGGCTGGTGCCAGAGTGAGCCGCACCAACCCCTGAAGTCCAAGTGCTTTCTCAAAGCACAAGCGCAAGGCCCTTGAGCTCTTCTCTTCCCTGAACACATGCTGCTTTCTTTCTTCTGATTCCACAATTGGTTTCCCATGGCCCGCCACTCCGCTGCACAACAGTCATCTCGGTCCTGCCCTAACTGGGAAAAGCCTTGCCTCTGCCTTCCACTCTCTCAGGTTTTCAAGGCTCTTGCTCTACTCAGGATGTGATGTGACGGCCTTACTCAGGACATGGAAAGGCAGCTACACATGGCACATGCTTCCTAGCTCCACATTTCCCACAGAAAGTTCATTCTTCTCTCCAGGATTTGCTTAGGCCTCCTGCTTGCACTTGATCTTTGTCCCATCTGCAGTTGTCTCTATCAAGAGAATAAATGTGAAGCTAAGAATGAAAAGTAAGGAATAAATAGACGAGAATGAAGAATAGAGAAGAGGGGAGAGAATGACAAAAGGAGAGGGAGAGGGGGAAGGAAGGAGAGAGGGAGAAAGAGAGGGAGAGAGAGATTGGTTTTTATTTAAAGAAGAGAAGGTTCTATTTCTGAAATGTTTCATCAGTTGAAAACCACTACACCTCACTGTTATAGTGTAGACCTGGGGTGTCTCCCCAAAGTCTCAAATTTTCAGAGGTGGGGCTTTCAGAAGGTGATTGGATCATGAGGGTGCTATCCTCCTCTGTGGATTAATTCCTGGATGACTCCATAGCTGAATGTGCTGTTGGAGGTGGAGCTTCATTCAAAGAGACAGGTCACTGGAAACATGACCTGGAAGGATACATCTCCTCCCCTGCTCCTCCCTTCTCTCTCTGTTGGCATGATTTCTTCTGTGGCAGGCCTTTCCACCATGTTTACATGTTTGCACCCGCCATCATGGACTGAAACTTTTGAAGCTATGAGCCAAAACGAACCTTTCCACCTCTAAATTGCATGTGTCAGACATTTTATCTCAGAAACAAAAAGGTGGCTATGATAATCACCCAGAGTCTAAAGGAAACCCTGCCCATAGGACCGCACAGAAGCTGTGAGAGCCTATAAAGTTATAACCAGATTGCTTGGGCCACCATCTTGCTGCACCACAAGATAAAGATATATATTTGATATTTCCAGTTCCATCTTCCTTGAACCTGAGCGATCAGTATTTCAATCTTTGATGCTGTGTGCAAGACCCTGACTTCTTTGCCCTCTTATGCACACTCACCACACTCTCAATCCCTTTATCACCCCTTCTTCTCCTGGGTCATTCACCTGCCTCTCGCACTCCTGTTACTCTTCATTCTAAGATAATACAGACCTCTGTGATCTCATTCTATCCAAAACCCTGGCCTATCCTGCCATGTTAAACCTCTGTCGGTCTTCCCTTAGTCATATTTTTAATAAGAAAAACACAACTAGTGATGCTGGCCCCTGCCGGTGACTATCAGGCTAGCACCAGAGCCTCACCCGGGACAAGCAGCCCCTGGACCAGGAGGTGGAAATGGCTCATCTAAGGTCAGTCCTCTACCCACAAAGCAAGAGAAAAAGGCTTCTGCTGTGGTTGTTTTTTGTTTTTCGTTTTTTTATCATAGGTCTTTTCTTGTCTGAGGCTAAAAAAAAGGAAGAAGAAAAAAAGAGAAAGAAAAGAAGGTATACTAAGTAAGGAGAGGGAAAAAGAAAGAGAGGGAGATGTAGGGAGGGAAGGAGGAGAAAAAGTGGGAGGAAGGGAAGGAGAGAGAAGAGTGTTTTTTAAAAGTGAAGGTGCTAAGCTAGATGATCTCTAATGTTCCCTCTTCTTTGCTTCCCTGGTGGGCACATACAGAGAAGCATGTACAAGGAAGGATCCATTTAAATAAATGCATCCCGCTGCTTCTGGGCATACATAGAGAGAGGCTCCTGACACAAAGGACCGAGAAGAGCAGCTTCAAAACATTGGACTCTGGCCTCTCTGTAGGTGCCACACTGCCACAGGCATGTTTCATGCTCTCAGGAAATACAATAATTGCCGCATCCCCCAATCTCATGCTCATCCTTCATGCTTCCCTTTACCCAGAGTAAGAGACGTGACACCCTTGACTTCCTAATCGTGGGTCCATTTGGTCTGCCTTATTCCTTCCCGATTAAAAGTGACCAGGACTGGTCACTTTTCAGCCCCCAGGCAGGTTCTCTTGCCCCCTCTTCCAGTTAATTCTGCTTTTGACACCATCTTCTGATGGGACCTTCTTAGATGCTCCTTAATGCCTGGTCCTCTTGCTCCTAAGCTGGATGCATCCTTTTAGCCCAGAGATATGTCTGACACAATTCCTCCTCTCAGTGGGATAACCAGAACTTGAAAAATTACTAAAGGATCTCCACCTGTACTGAATCAGTGATTATCTTCAGACTCAGTACATTTTGAGGACATTCAACATCAAGTTTTTCAACTTGATGCATGAGACTGGTTCCACACAAAGCCGACACCCTGCAGATCTATTGTTCTCACTGGCATTTCCAAAGACAATAACAATTTTCCTGCTGAAAAACTGTTCATTAACCTACATTTGGTATCTTTGTATTGCAACTGCATTTAAACACAAATATTTTCTTGGCTTTCCAAGAGATTTTGTTTTTAACTTGTATATTTCTCTCAATAATTGGCCCCATCCTTCTGCAAAAGAAAAGAGCAAGGAAGTACTGAAAACAGAAACAAAATCTCATTTTCGTCGCTTTTATCAAGGAATAAGAATTACTAGCAGCCTTTATTCACATACTTAAACATCATATCATACTTAGCATTGCCCCCCAGATTTCTCTGGTTACACAGGCATTATATGAAGGAACGGCAAAAAGATTAAAAAGAAAATCACCTATATTCTCATGGCTCACAGTATCTATTTTTATTTTTTCTCTAATCCTTGCCTATAAAAAAATATGTGCTGTGCACTAGAATGCAGTTTTGACACAGTATTTGTAAATTTTCTTTCATTTTATGTTACATTTATTTCTACTATTACTACAAAGTCTTCAATTATAACTCATAATGGTTACAGAACAGTCCATTGATTTAATGAGCTTAACCTAGTTCATGCTTCCCTAATATTGAACTTTTAGTAGGCAATTTTCAGATTTTCTCCAAACAGACAATGCTGCAGTGAATATCATAGTGCATAAAGCTCTGTCCCTTTATCGGATTATTTCTTTAAAAGCAATCCCTAGGAAGAAAAGCTTTCTGTTTAAGTACAAACCTTTTATAGTTCTTAAAATATTTTGTCCTCTCCCTTTTCAGACAGGCAATATTCTTGCCCCCCGACATTGCAATTTTTTTTAAATTTTATTTTAATGGTACATTTTCAATGTACATATTGATAACATTCATCACTGGGGATTTGTACCTGTACATGATATACCTTGTTGCTTCGCATTGCAATTTATAAGTACAGGGCTGGGGAAACATCTACCTGGGAACTGTGTGAGCAAAACTTCTTTCTCTAAAACACTGACCAAAGATTCAAATGCAAGTTTGTAATAAGGCGATTTCAAGCAGTTTCTCTCTGCTTCCTTCTTGTTCTCATTGACGCCAGATAATGCTTATACTTCCTGAATCCTTTCTGGACTGCCTCCCTCCAGCTCCAGTCCTCCCCATCGGGACCAACATCAGTAAAGTAGCACTTGGTTCCTCCTGCCGCAGGACAGACAACTCTGGCACTTGGAGGGCACTCTTTCTTGAGCCTGGGTTTTTCTGCTCTGACTTTTCATTCTGCCAAAACTTGCCTTCTGCTCGCCTGAGTAGATTCCTCTCCTTGAGCCAGACAAAGCTATTCCTTCTAATTTCCCTGATGCCTTCATCCCCAAAATTATAAAGTAGGGCCCCTCTTTCTGGCTACTCTTTAGGTCTCAAAGTCTCTCCCTATTATCATTATTTTACAGTTTTCCCACTCAGAAAAAAAATTGAGCCTTTCTCAAAGGAAACAGAAGAAACTAGAAGTTTTATTCAAACTAGCACTAAAACCACAAAGCAAGAAAGGTCTGAGAACAATAATAACAAAAACATGTTGTGATCCTCCCAAGGCTCCAGCTAAGAACAAGAAATGAATTGCCTTCTTTTAGAAAAATTGCTAAGTTTAAAGATTAGGTTTTTGTTTAATCAATGTAGGTTCACATGCAGCTGAGGCAACTATCAATTAGGTATGATCCCAGACTCCTGCAAAAGATAATTCTTCTGGCATTTCCAAGATCAATAAGAAGTCCTAGAAACTGGAACAATTTGGAGAATTGCCTGAAAGCATTAAGGATACCCAAATTGAGATTCTCCACAAATACTTCACCACGATCATCTAGCTAATGGACACCCACAAAAACAAAGTCCGTTGGTATAGGAGAAGTTTGTCATCTCCAAGCACATGTCAGGCAGCATGGGATGAGGCAAAAGCCAAAGTAGACGATTCAAACTGTAGACAGTTCTGTATTGTGGACAAGCAAGCACTACACTTTCAGACCTCTACACTATAGCTAGGGGGGTTGGTGGTGGGGAGAAGGAGGAAAAAAAGGGAGGGGAGGGAAAGGGAGAAGGGAGGGGAGAGGGGAGGGATAGGACAAAAAAGCAATATTGCTCCCTACTCTGTATCAGGCAATTTTACCTTTATTTTATTGTTAAATGAAAGGTGTTACTTGTATCATCAGCAAATAAGGAAGCCAAAATAGAGGGAAGATGATTTAGTAAAACTGAAAGAGCTACGTGAGATTAAGCAGCAGAGCCGCATGTGGACTCGGGCCCAGTGCTCCTTTCCCTGCGACACTGCTGGGACCTGAGGTCATGTATCGGAGTCCATGAGCTCTGTGACGACCACAGAAATTCTGGAATGTAGCCCCCGCAGAGGATAAACACTCTAAGAGCAGAGTCACCTACTTGCTCAATAAATGTTAGCTATCATTATTAGGATAGGATTTAGGTTTAGTAGGTAAATTCTTACTCCCAATTAATTTCATCCCTATCATAACAATACCTACTGTTTGCTTTCTGTCTGGCACCATGGCAAATGCTTTAAATGGTTATAATCTCGTTTGATTTCCACAATATTCGATTGAGGGAGAATTGATTTTCTTCATTTTACATGTGGGGAAACAGATTTAGAAAGGTGGAAAACTCGCCCAAGCTTAGACAATTAACATATGAGAGAAACAAGGCTTTGCTCTCAGACTCCTGCCCCCAAGGTCTGCCTCCACCAGTGGAACCTCATTCCAACCCATCCATCAGGGCAAGTGTTGTACTTGAAATGAGAAATAAAATTGACATGACATCTTCACATAAAAAGAACCTCACCAAGAAGCTGCTGAGTGCAGATGGAGAGAACAGAGACAGACGGTGGTGGTGAGCAGACCGCCCCACACAGCCGCGGCTCAGCCATACTACTGACCACAGTGCAAATCCGAGCATTTCTGGGTGCCTCTGCTGCACTTCTACAGCAACATGAGCTTGCATCCCTCTGGTCACAAGTGGGCGGAACTAGCCGAATCTGAAGGCAGGAACCAAGATGATTTTAAAAGCACAATGCTTTCATGGAGGTCTTCACATCCATGTAAAAGGAGAACCTTCATCTCAGTGACTTATGAATCCCACTGGCCAGTTTTAGAAGAGACAGCACCAAAAACAAAGAACAGCAAGTTTCCAGCAAGGCAGCCTGGAAATGAGAAATACTTCCACAGAAGGCGGTAGTAGGGAATAACTGGAGGACAGCTTTGTTCACCCTCTAGTTCATCTGTTAAATATAGACACCTGCCTCCCCAACCAAAGCCTGAACCCAAAGAACAGGAAGAGTATTTCAACGGCATGTAGTTTAAATTTACGATGTTACTGGTACGCCATCCAAGCATTGCTGGCATCGTTGCAGTAGAGTTAAAGGGCAATTCACAGCCAGCTCGGCCAGGGTAGGGAAGCTGGGCTGAGGGAGAGACATGTGACAGTAGCGTCACTATCATCTGTCAAGAGCAGGAAACTGGACAGGCAGTATCAGAGAAAGGACAGACAGCAATGTCACGGAAGTGCCTCTGTCACAGCTGGTGTCCCGGGGAAAGAGCAAAGGCCAAAGTACAATGGAGAAAATGCTATGCTATGACGACCAAAGAAAGTCACATCATCACACCAACAGAGGATATGGATGCGTGAAGTTTAGTATAGTTATTCTTCTACTTGAAAAGTGAGCTCAGGCATTTGACTAAAATATATATAGATATATTCTAAAAAATGAAGCATACCATGACATTTAAATTTATTACCTGACAAACACTGTGTTGTACCTTCTGCCACTCTGTACTAAACTTCCTGTAACTAAAGATGCACAAACCCTGGAGAATAAGCATTAGGTAAAATAGATTCATTTTATATAATTGAACATAATTGTGCATGTAATGTTTTAACGTAATATTACTCAACAGCTGTGCAAATAATAGAAGAGTTACTCACATAGACCATATGCTGGCAATGAGACACAAAGGCTGCACTCAAACCGACCAGTGAACACAAAGCTTCACTGGGATGACATGTGGCTAGCTTGAGAAGGAAGTTGAGACAGAAAAGCAGAAACTGAGGTAGAGCTGTGCAGAATTTAATGGCACAAGGGCACCATCATGCCGTGACTACACTGCAAAGAAAGGACAGTTCCCTCGCATTTGGTACTTTAGTTCACATCATCCTGTCCTCTTCCCAGAGCTGGCTCTTGTCCTACATGGCTTCTCTCTTTTTTTTTTTTTTCCATAACTTTTCTTATGGTTTCAATAGTCTTCCATTACAATCACACATTGGCTGACCACAAGTAGACACTTTCTTTTGCTTTATATTCTGTTTTAAAACAATGGCAAGTGAGCACTAGAACTAGAATTCTCAACTGTTTGTTTGCCTTCTCATTAAATTATCTCAAGTGACTTCATTTTCCCTATTAGATTGGTGGATTTTATTATCCCAGTTTTGGAGATGAGAAAACTGGGGCTCAGTGTCTCAATCATTAAGTAGTTTCCTGGGTTCCTAGCATAGGCCAAGGTGATACAAATTATTTGCCTACAGTGGTACAAATAGTTAAGGCAGATCAGAAGGTAATATTTTGTTTTTTCCATTAGTTCCTCCAGTAGTTCACTGCTAAATGACCTTGGACAAGATGCTTAATATCCTGTGAGTCACGTTCAACATTTATGAAAACAGAGCCAAAAAATTCAACTAATTGGAAAGTATCTACACATACCCCTTTGATCAGATATAAATATCTTTTTACATCTGACCAAATTAGCCTATAAAACAATGTCAGTGTATTCTACTTCCACCTTTGACTCTATTAATTCTATTCTGCCCTCCCCTTTAAAGCTTATAATCATTTTTTCCAATCATGCTTGGCAAGAGTAGTCATTTCAAGTCTGTGGAATAAGATGAGATATATTTTTTCAATGTATTATGCTAAGAAATGCCTTACCTGGAGGCTAACTATTAAATTGTCTCAACATCCACTGTATTATACATTTCACATTGTTTTACCTATACTATTAAAGCTTGGTCTCTTGGAAAATGTTAGAAGAGAGTTTAACTATATATAAATATTAATACGTGCAATAAAATAAGAACAGCATAAAAGTATTTCGGCACTAAAAGTTAAACATGTTGGAGCCTAAGAAAAATCTTTTATTCTTGTTCTTTTTGTAAATGACTCTAAATTCATGTAAGATGATGAAGTAATAAAAATGAAAATAAGAAAAAAATTATTACAATGTAATAAGGAGAGGAATCAGTGGCTTAGAAACCAAAAGATGATGAAGAAAAGTATAATATTCTAGAATTGAAACAAGTTACCACAATTGCTCAAATACTGTTCTCCAGAACAATGTAATGACACTTTTACTAACACTCCGACAAACACAATAATCTCAAACTGTTTTAAGGTTGAGAGAAGGTTATGAGAAAGAGTTACTAAAGCCAATAAATATCAAACTTGGGTTTGACATTTGGTCTCAAATCCCCAGTGTCTGCAAGAATTTCAGCACAGGTGGTAAGTACAATAACCGTATGTTCAAACTAGAGACATCTGCAGAATCAGAACCAAGAGACTATCAACTTAAAAGCATGTTCTTTTTGGTGAGGAAATGTGTTATTTTAAGACACAATGAGAATAATTTAGCCTAATCCTAATTCACTTGAAAAACTGAAGATTAACCCAATCTGTCAAATACAGTTCTGATTACTCAGTTTCTTTTCTAAACCCATCCCAAAAGGATCTATGCAATTTGACACACAGATTATGCTTAAAAATATAATTACATTATAAAAAGAGATTTAGTAATCCCTTAAACTGTTTGATCTTCAATTTTCTTTTTAATGAATTGAGGAAGTAGAAATCAGTTTGTTTTGCTGTAACATTTCTACAATTATCTGAAAATCATGAAAATCCAGGTAGAAAATAACCCATCCATGGTAGCTTTAACATCTAGTTGGAAATGAATACATTGATTTAAAAAACAAAAACTCAGCCCTTTTGCCCAATTGGTCTCAGGACACTGCTACTAAAGCAAACATCAAAGCCTGTTAAATCAGCTTCCAGAAATACCACAAATTTAACCACTGTTCTCCACTTGCACCGCAACCATGGAAATGGAAAGGCACAATGGTGTCCCAACCATTCTCTCTGTTCCCATCAGTACTTCCTGCCACTCACCCTTTCTGGAGTGCCAGAACAATCCTGGCTGCAGCATGTTTCTGGAGGCAGTTACCTGCCCATGACCCCCTTGTCTTCATCCTACTCCTCCCTAGTCACAGCTGATTGGACGCTTCATCCAATTTTGGTCAATGAGATTTTGGTTCCCTGGAGTCTGCAAGTAGAATGTATGGCTCTAAGGTAATCTCCAGTAGTCATTTAATAAAAGATCTAGACATTTGATAGCTACACATGTGTCATCTTCCACCATATGTACAAAGAGACAAAAATAACAAAGTCAATCTCCGGAAAGAGAAGATGGAACAAAAGCAGTGAGAACAAGACAAGCCCACACCTGGGTTCCAATGCTCCTTCCAGTGCTTGCTTCAGCAGCACATATACCAACGCTCATTCAGCCATCTGTTGAAGCCCAAAATGTACACGATACCCCTCTACTCTTATACTCCCTTTGCTAGCCAGCATCCACGTCAAGCCCACCACTAGAGATACAAATGCAACAGCCTTCCTTGGACTTCACCAGCTCCTATAATTCAGCAGCCCTGCGATCAACCCCGTATTTCATATCACTTACAGTTACTCTGCTTCCCTGATAAAACACCAACAGGCGCATATAAAGCCTGCAATTAGAGCCTGTGTTTCCTTGCACTTATTAGCTATGTGACTTCGGGAAGTCGCTTCTCAAAGCTTCGATTTTGTCATTTGTAAAAATGAGGATAGCAATTCTCATGTTATAGGCCTTTGGCAGGAGAGATTTATTGAAGGACATATTAAAGGAGGAGATATATGTAAAATATTTAGCTAAGAACATTGTAAGTACCTTTATCATCACAGTTATCATCCTCATTATTCAAATGATCCTATAAATCGACTATATGTTACAAGTTCAACTTTTTAATGAGACATTTGAACTGCTATATGTTCCTCTAGAAGACACATAATAGAATTTAGGCAGGCTTGTTTTTGTTTTATCATAATTAAAGTCAGCTATATTCTGTCAAGAGGTGATACAACAACCCTACACAGTGTCTTTTGAAAACTTGAGAAATCTTATTAGAGGGTTAATATCCTAATGGTGACTTCCAGCATGTTTTTTATCTTTTGGCTTGTTCTTCCTGAATTTTTCACTTATTGGGACTGTACTGCAGTGTCCGAAACAAAGGAGGCCAGTGTGACAACAGCAGAAAGCGCCGTTGTGGCAGTCCACAATCTGAAGACACAGCAGCAAGCGTGGTGCTCGGAGAGTTCAGCCAAAGGCAGGCTCAGCCCAGGAAACGTGCCCACGTGTGCTCCAGAGCTCTGTGTTGCGGCCAGATGGGCTGATCGGTGGTCTTGGACATCACCTCCAAAGGCGTCAACGACACATACTGTGTTGCTCCAGCCACAAAGGCAGCTTTTCTGCAGTCCCTTTTCGAAGGAAGAATAACTCTGGCATGGCTGCAATTCTCCTAAGGATATCCTCTATTTTTAAGCCCATGAATTTCACTTTCCTAACCTGACAAAAGGTTCTGTGTTGGATGACACATGGATGTGGGATGATTACACAGGAACCATCAGAGAGACAAGACTGTCTGCTCTTACTAGATTTGATGGCTGGGCAAGACATATGCTGCTGATCTATAAAAACTGTGAGGACAAGAAAGCTTTAAATTGGGTTAGGGTGGCTTAAGGAGGAATTTGAGATGTCAGTTGCTTCAGAAATGAAATTGCACTAATGTTCCCTCCAGTAAAAAAAGGAGGGCAGGTGCTTGAACCACAGAAATACTCCACAGCATGATATGTAAAGGCCATGCAGTAAACAGAAATCTAATGTGAAGAGGAAGGTCCAGAACACAGAGTGAGGAGAGTAAGCAAGGACTGAAGTTTGCCCTCCCCCGAGAAGGGGCCCTCACAGAGCAGGACGGTCTCCCCACCCGCGGTAAAGACACTTCAGACACACTGTGGAGGAAGACGCCCAAGATGCTGTTGCTAGAAAGACAGGAAGGAAGCCATTAAGGATTTATTTATTGAATAAACATGTAGTTGGTCCTACTATGTGTTCAGTGCCACATTTAAACTCATTGAACATCATGATTAAGACTCCCACGTAGAAGTGTGCCTCAAAGGGATCCAAAATATTTCTCAAAGAAGGAACTTTCAATCTGTTACAGCCAGAAAGAAGTTAAGATTGTAGAGCACTGTGTAATGTAACATAAAAGGGCCAGTTTACATCGGAAAGCACAAAGGGAAAGTTTTATCAATATCTCATTTATATCATAAGAACTTTGTCCCTTTCAAGATCAATGACTTTAGGTAGACCTGTATCCCTGAGAATCTCTAAGACTGACTGATACTCTAGTTGGAAGAGTTTGTCCCCAAAAACCTTGTCTGTAGCACACCTCAGCCACTACCTGGTACTGACTGAGCTCCCTCTGTGCCTCAAAAATATGGGGTTTCCATGGGCAGTCAAGTCTCTGCCTTCCCTTTAGCTTTCCTCCATGAGACATGGCTCCAGGAAGACTGTGACCTCGAATCAGGCAAGACTACAACTATTTCAGAGCACTCTTGGAAAACACTTTGGTATTAAACGTACAGATCAGATACAAACAGTGATGTGCGCTATATTCACAGGCTAAAACATCTCTCCACATCTGTGACAAAGTAATATATGCTGCTAAGTAAACAAATCCTATTCTGTCTCCTTAATGCCATCTTGAGGGGGATGTGTTCCTCTAAGGGGCTTCTCTGCTAAGTGTCAACTGCATTTTTAAAAATTGTAAAGCTTGTTTTCATAGTTAAAATATGATGAAGTTGAAAATGGCTTTTAAAAAGTCAGTGTCTTGTTGGGTGTGGAGGCACATGAATGTAATACTCTAGGATACTGAGTCAGGAAGATTGCCAATTTAAGCCCACCCTGGACAGTTTGGCAATTTAGTGAGAACTTGTGTCAAAACAAAAGATTTAAAAGGGGGCTGAGGAGGTGGCTCCATGCAAAGCCCTGTATTAGTCCCCCAGTGTGAGAAAAAAAATCAGTTTTTCTCCACCCTACCACAATCAGTAAGTTTTTGAAATTTTCTCCAACATATTACTACACAAACTGTGTATATTTTAACATACTTGCTATTGTTTTTCACATGTATTTTTAGAATCTGTCATTGACCCTGTTTTCACATAATCTGAATTTGTATCAATTTTTTTAATCCTGCATAATAGTCCATCACTGTTCATTTAGAGAACTCCAGTAGTCACCAGTATTTCTGGAAATACCTTTCTATATTGTTTTCTATTATACGTACCTAGTGTTCCACTCTTAAGTGTTATCTTACTGTTACTGGGCACTATCCACTATCTCCCCCACCCTTCCTCCCCCTCTCTTCCCTTTCCTCCCTCTGTCTCTCCCTCTACCCCTCCCTCTCTCTTTTATCAATTTGCATCATTCTGTAGAGAAGGTGACCACCACTGTGAGCACTAGGAAGACTCTGCTGAAGCTCAGACTCGAGACAGTGGGGCTTGGTGATTCAAAACACAAAACTTTTTCAACGTCTCATGGTGCTGGGGGAAATTAAGATTGATAACACCTCATATTATATATTGCCTTCAGCCCCGCCGTCACATCGAGGTGACAGTTGACGTTTATACTCAAGTGAGCACTCTACAGTCGGTAACATCTTTTTGGGGATACAGAAATACAACTGTGGCACCTCAGTTCATGAACTTCATTCGTTCCATGATTCTGGAAAAGATGACCATGGTTGTGTTTGACACCTGACACAGAGTTCGCAAACAAAAACAAAATTTTGCCAAACCAAATTGGCTTGCCAAAACAAATTGTTTTGCCAAACTGAATTGTTTGCAAACAAAAGCATTCACGAACCGAGGTACCACTGTAATCTTCTCCATGACATTTATTATTACTTTGAGAGAATTAGTCCTTCCCTTCTGAACGTTTTAACTTTGTTTTAGATATCAAATATTTGTCTTATTCTATTTGGTTCTATCTTTGTTTGTATTTACTTTTTCCATAGATAGTAATGACCCTTGAATGAAATCATTCATTCATTCATCCATAAAAATATGGAGGCCTGACTGTGTGCAGAACATGGGGCCTAGTGCACAGTAGGCAACCAATGAACTTCGAAACAAAACGTCAATAAACAAATGGTAATTGGTGCTTGCTACGTAGTAGGCAATGGACTAGGTATTAGAACTAAATTGCATTTTTTTCCTCAGAAATACATAGGATTGATTCCTGCCAAATGCAAAGAGACTTGAGCTTTAAAATCTAGCAGATTTAGTCTCACATGTCTACTTTGTGTAGCAAAAAAACACCTACTTCGATCCATCTTCTAACTTTGAATTCATGTCTAATAGAACCAATAAATTAAGCCCCATTGGAAAGGTAAAATATATTGAGCAAAATTCAGACTGGGGAGGCATTCCTGGACAGCAAGTCATGAAATAACCGTAAACCGATGTATGAACTACCTTGAAAGTAATTCCAGAATAGTAGAGAAGGAGCCAATTACCAGGAACAATACTTGCCGGGATCTTTTACACCAGTTCCTTATAAATGGGAGTCACCTTAGCAATACTCGCCAGCCTCCCACTGAGAAGAAAAGTGACTTGTATTTAAAGGTTTATAATGTCTACTTAAAGATGGCCTGGGATGAAATTTGTTACTTTTAACACCCAACTTGTCTAGACCCATAATCACTGTGACACAGTGAATTCTACCAGCTCATCTTAAATTGTCTTGAATGCTATATCAAGTAAATGGTCTATCAATTCTCAAGGTCCGTTCTAGTCAAAATCACTTTGTCTCCTGCCTCTGACTAATAAGGATTAGAGGATGTCTAAGACTTACTCCCGGCTCTAACGATAGAGTTAGACAAAGTTGTCTTCATTGTATATAAGCCAGTGCAATGAGTCTGGTGTCCAATAATAAGCCATGGTGATCCTTAACATGGCAACAGGATTTGCCAGAGTTCTACCATATAAAGACTTTTTATAGAGGAGGAGTTAGTGTCCATAGATCCTTCTCAATCTCCCTAACTCTAGGAAGGGACAAGGACAAAGTCCTCTGGTGTCACCCACAGCTACCATTTTCAAGATGTCCCCAGGTGGAAAAATCTCTTCCATTTGTAGATTGCTTACAATCAACAGTTCTGTATATCTAATCATTCTGTTTCCTTAGGAGTCAATAAGAGACATTATTCAATTGAACAGATTTTTCACCAGATTTATGTTTTGTTCATAAGAACGGTGAAAATTAAAAATATCTGTTTTGACATTTATCAAAGGTAATATACCATGATCATGCCATTAATACAGAGTAAACTATCAGGACTTTGTCATTTGGTCAACTTTCCATGTTAAAGCAGACAGAGGACAATTTTTGAAGGAGACTGTAGTCTTGATCATAGGTACTATGAGGCTCAACTCTAAGCTTCTAGGATATGAGCAGCCAATCAGGCACATGTCTGAGATTCTTTTTTTCCCCCTTATTCCCCAGCATTTCCATTCTGTCTTGATTGTCAAAGCATATGACAGTTTCATATAACAATTACCCTGTCCGGGTATTTGACATCAGTGATGATCTTGGACTCTTGGTTCTTCAATTTATCCCCAAACCTTAGTTGCCCCAAATCATGTTTGCAAAATGTCCTAAAGCACATGCATGTACCCATTGCTCCAAATATTCTAAAATTCATCTTAAAGTCAGTAGTTCTACATCTTGTTAAAATGCAAATTTGAGTTGTGTCAAAAGCAAATAAATAAAACTTAAGAAAAGAAAACTAAATGGAACTTGTTGCTACTGATTATGGATATCTGATGACTTTAATATCCAAGGATTGGGCCAGGGTACTACAGAATTTCACAAGCCTCAGTTGATAGGAATTGCCCTAGACTGGTAAGCAGTAATAACAAAAGCATAAACTTTAAAATGCTCTCCCACGCCACAACTGGATTTTATGGTCACATAAAATTCTTGTATGGTAACATAAAAAAGTATGTTTATCTAACTTCTCTGAGTCTTGTATTTTGAATCTGAAAGTTGGAGATAATAAAACCTTCCTCATTGGTTTCAGATTAGAATTAGAATATTGAGCAACGAAATAACACTTCTTACCTCTGTGCTGTGTCTAATCCGGCCCTGGCAACTAAATCTCCAGTCTAGATTACTATTCCTAATCAAAGCACATTATTTATAGTAAAAAAAAAATATTAATTAGACACCAATCTATATATACACTTGAATCTACAAAGCTCATTAGGTTTCAAGGCTCTATACAGGTATGTAGACCTCTTGCCTACCATGTCCTCAATAATACTTAAATGTCAGATCAAATAACCAAACAAAATGTATACAAATAACTTAGGGCTTTAACATTTAAACAAAATATTAAGCATGGTAACTTGTATAATTAGTATTGTAAAATATGGCCATTTGGCATACTGTGAAAATTTCATTGGTTTGGTTACTTGTTAAAATATTAGGCATATTTTTGGAAACATAACAGTGAAATTTACCATATAATAGAGATCTATTTCAGAGTTTTTCAGGTTGTCTTGAATTGTCATCTCTTTTTTCATTAACACCACTTAAATATAATAGATATAAATATAATGCATTATATCATATATATATATATATATATATATATATATATATATATATATATATATAGGTGTGTGTTTATAAACTTGTATTTACAAGACCAAGTTATAAAATTAGGTTAAAAAAATTTATATGATAGCTCACTGGTTTGATAAGTATAGAAATAGATGCTAGTTATTCAAAATATCACAGGTCCACAACAGAATATTTACCATGGTATAAACACATAGAGGATTTATAGTAATCTTTATATTTTACCCTATTGTGTTTATCATCATTGCTTCTCTTTCTATAACAATCAGGGATTACTTACATATTTAAACTTTTAAAATTCTAAATAAAAGATACTTGTTAATTTAATTTTTATTAGTATATGTTTGCAGTACCCAATAATTATATATATCGTGAGGAGTCTGAACATGTACATAACACCTCTTCTTTAAATTTTATTTTATTGGTACATGTTTGCAGTACATACATTTTACAATCATCTTGGAAAGTTGGTAGATGTACGTAATACAGTTTGTTTCTTTTTTTAATCCCTTTCCCTCTCATCCTTCCTCCTCCTCTAGTTCTCCTTTCTCTCTTTTCATTCTTGTTGATATTGTTAATCTCTTTTATGTTAATGGTTCAGTTTAGATATGCATAGTGATAACATTCATCATAGGGAATTTGTACCAGTACATGATATAACTTGCTGCTTCTTTTTTTCCCATTCCCCTCCCCTCCCTTCAACCCCAATATTGTCAATCACAATTCGTGTTTATGAGCTATAACAGTCATGTTCATTGAGGTTATTAGGACCTTATACCTGGCACATCTTCACTCTACCTCTTTCCCCATCCCCTGCCTTCACCCCTTGCCCTTGGTTCCCTGAATCCCTTCCCATCTGCAAGAGATTCATCCCCTTGCCTCAATTGATCCTTCCTTTACCTCTTTTAGCTTCCTTTTTCTCTTAGCTTGTACTTTGCCTTACTCAGATGAGAGATACCATATGGTATTTAAGATTTTGTGTCTGATTTATTTCACTCAACATTTTATTTTCTAAGTGTATTCATTTTCCTACAAATGTCTCACATTTGTCCTTCTTTATAGCCAAGTAGTATTCCATTTTATATAGATACTACAATTTCTTTACCCAATCATCTGTTGATGGGTATACAGGCTGTTTCCAGGATTTAGCTATTATGAATTGTGCTGCTACAAACATTGGTATGCATGTATTGCTGTAGTATGATATCTTAAGCTCTTTGGGGAAGATACCCAGAAGGCAGATAGCTAGGTCATATGGGATTTCTAATTTTTGTTCTTTGAGATATCTCCATAATGATTTCCATAATGGTTGTATTAATTAACATTCCCACCAAAGATGTAGGAGGGTTCCTTTTTCACTACAGCCCACCAGCATTTGTTATTTTTGATTTCTTGATGATTGCCATTCTTTCTGGAGTAAGATGGAATCTTAGCGTTATTTAACTCTGGCTCAAGGCCAGAAATGTTGAACATTTTTTTCATACATTTGTTGGCCATTTGTGCTTCTTCCTCTGTAAGGTGTCTGTTCATTTCTCTAGCCCATTTTTTGACTGGGTTCTTAATTTTGGGTGGTCGATTTTTCTGGGTTCTTTGTGTATTCTACAGAGACATACTCCTCTGTCTAAGGAGTAGCTGGCAAAACGTTTTTCCCATTCTGTAAATTGTCTTTCCACTCTACTTATTGATTCATTTGCTGTACAGAAGCTTTTCGGTGTGATATAACCTCATTAGTTGATTCTTGCTGTTATTTCTTGTGCAACTGAGGTTCTGTTCAGAAAGTCCTTTCCCAAACAGAATGCAACAAATTATCAAGAAGATTATACACTATGACGAAGTAGGATTCATTCCAGGGATGCAGGGATGGTTCAACATATGGAAATCAATAACAGAGCCAAAGACAAAAACCATATGATCATCTCAATAGACACAGAAAAGGCATTTGACAAAGTCCAACACCCATACATAATAAAAGCCCTGCAGAAAATTGGAATAAATGGTCTTTATCTCAATCTGATAAAAGCCATCTATGACAAACCAACAGTCAACATCATATTAAATGGTCAAAAACTAAAAGTTTTCACTCTAAAATCCAGAACAAGACAAGGATGTTCACTCTCACCACTCTTATTCAATATAGTTCTGGAAACATTAGCCAGAACAATCAGACAAAAGAAAGAAATAAAAGGAATAAGGTTAGGAAAAAAAGAAGTTAAATTATCACTATTTGCAAATGACATGATACTCTATATAGAAGACGCCAAAAACTCCACCAAAAGACTTCTAGATTTAAAAACCAAATTTAGCAGCGTAGCTGGGTACAAAGTCAACACTCAGAAATCAATAGCATTCCTGTACACAAATAGAAAATCCTTTCCTACATCTATGTTTTCAGGTGTTTTATCGATTGTTATCTTCCAGTAAATTTAATTTTTATGTTTAGATCTTTCATCCATTTTGATTTTAACTTAGTACATGGTGAGAGATATGGATCCAGTTTTAATCTTCTGCAAACAGATAACCAGTTTTCCCAGCACCACTTGTTGAATAGGGTATCTTTCCTTCAAGATAACCATCTGACCCCTTGGTCAAAGATCGAATAGTTGAATGTGTGGGGGGATGTTTCTGTATCCACTGTTCTGCTGCAGCAATCCACATGTCTGTTTTTGTTCCAATACCATCCAGTTTTCATCACTACTGCTCTGTAGTTCAGCTTGAAGTCAGGTATTACTCTGCTGCCTGCTTTGCTCTTGCTGACAAAATTGCTTTTGCTATTCTGGGTCTCTTCCATATAAATTTTAGGATTGGTTCCTCTAGTTCTGTAAAGTATGCTGTTGGTATTTTGGTTGGGATTGCCTTGAATCTAACGGTTTGGAGGGAATGGCCACTTTGACAATATCAGTTCTACCTGACCAGGAGCAGGGGACATCATTCTATTTTCTGACGTCCTCTTCAATCTCCTTTTTCAGAGTACTGTAGTATTTTTTGTAGAGGTCCTTCACTTCCTTGGGTAGGTTAGTTTTTTGTTTTTTTTTTCTTCTCTTTGCTTCCACTCCACTCCTGCCAACTCTTCTTCCCCTCCCCTTTTGCAAAAGTTCTACTTCCATTTTTTCTTCAGCTCTTTCTTACAAATCCTTTTTTCTTTCCTTCCCTCTACCCCTTCTATCTCTTGTTCTCCTTCCCATTTGAAAAAGATCCTCCTATGTCATCATATCTATCTTTTATTTTGCTCCTCATTTACACTTTATGTTTCTCATATAAAACAAATAAAGTAGGTCTTGTGTCTGATTAATTTCACTTAAGACTGTGGTTTCAAGGTACATCTAGTTACCTAAAAATGCCTGAAGTTTATCCTTCTCTATGGCACAGTAGTATTCCATCGTGTATAAATACCACATTTTCTTTGTCCATTCTGTCGATGAGCATATAGGTCACTTCCAAGATTTAGCTATTATGAATTGGGCTGCTATAAACATGGGTATATGTATATCACTGTAGTATGGTGTCTTTAACTCTTTTGGAAAGATACCTAAAAGAGGAATAGCTGGGCCAAATGCAATTTCTATTTGTAGTTATTTAAGGAATCTCCATACTGATTTCCATAGTGGTTGTACAAGTTTACACTCCTACCAACAATGAAGAAGAATTCCTCCCCTCCCCCTGCCCCACAGTCTTACCAACATTGGTTATTGGTTGATTTCTTGATGATAGCCATTCTTTCTAGAGTAAGATGGAATCTCAATGTTGTTTTAACCACTTATCAGTACAATTATTTAAGTAAAGGAAGACAAAATATTGTATTTTTTCATTGATTTTTATAAGATAATATAAATACATTTTATCAAATTTATTCAATAATTTTTCGGTGTGTGGTATATCTTAAAACATTCAATACACAACACGATGTTACAATCCAGACAGTAGTATCTACTCTCTTTTCAAATTCTTTCTTCATTATTGTGTTTCTTTGAATGACACACTATATACTGTCATGTTGGCCTTTCCTTTTTTTCTGTGGGTGGTATAATTTCAATAAAATGTCTACCCACTAAACGTAATGGTGACATCAACAATGCATATCCTGGTTGGCATTTTGCTATGCCACATTTTTCGAATATTTGTTTTATTAGACCTAATCTAAATTGTAAATGACCTTTTGAACCCCCTTGATCCGAATAACAAATGAGTTCTGTATTGTTTAGTCCAGAAGGTGCATAAATATTTTATAACAATATTATCCCTCACTTTTTGATTAAAGGACAGCTTGTTAGTTGTTGGTCAACTCTGTCAACACCACCCATATAATCATTATAATCATTGACCACTATTGGAATTTTTTTTTAGTTTTGTTTCTTCTTTCAAGTTCTATCATTTCTGTATTATGAGTAGTTGACAGTAAGGAGATGTCTTTTTTTTTGTCTTTCTATTTCATAGCACAGACTTTTCCTCTCTGGTATGCCGACATTTCTCCCTTTTACAGTTTTTTCTTTTGCAGATCTTTTGGCACTTCCTTCCTATTCAGTCTCAATGTCCTAAACGTACCCATTTTGTACTGTAAAAGAATATCACTGAGTCCTGGAGAAGTATAAAAATTATATTTAATGTGCTTATCCTAAAAGTTTTTATACAATGTAGCACAAAATTATAGATTCTTCTTCACAAATAAAACAAATACAAATTAGTGAAAGAAAATATCCAGATCTTATTAGATTTCACTAGAAACAAACATCAAAGGTGAATACAATCTTCTAAATAAAAAAGTATAAAGTAGTAGATATAAAACAAACAGGTGTACAAGTGTACTTTATGTGAACAAGAATCAGGTGGCTGAAATGACACCTGCCAGAGTGACGCTTAGGACAGTCGGTCTGTAGACAGATGCACTGCCCCAGTGACACTCAAGATAAACTGTTAAGAAGTCAATTTGCATTTCTCGAATGGCCAGCAATTTTGAGTATTTTTCATGTATTTCCTGGCTATTTATATGTCTTCATCTGAGAAGTGTCTGTTCATTTCAGATGCCCATTTTTGGATTGGGTGTTTTAATTTGGGGAGGTCTAATTTTTTTTTAAGTTCTTTATATAGTCTAGATATTAGTTCTCTATCTGAGGAATAGCCGGCAAATTATTAATATTTATAGTGTTCAAATGAATCAAATGGATGATTTATCATGCACTTAAAATTCATAAAATATTTGTCAGAGTATATTCCTTTATTTTCGTTTACTTAAAAAATAAGACTAGAAAAAGATAAGATTAGTACAATCAAAGCCTTAGGGCTGTCACTCTGTTGTCATATGCTTCTTAAAGTTAAAAGGTTTCCATTTTAAAATGTTTCATTTTGATAAATACTCTGTGTACATCTTTTAAAAATCTTTATTCAAAATAAGAATCCCATTCGCTTGGATCTCAGGCTTGTAGGACTTGTTCTCTGTGACTTGGTTTTACAGGACACCTCGAGTTGTCGGGCAATTAGCTGGGGTGGGGAGGCTGGTGGACTTTGAGCTGGAGCGCCTGGAGCTACATTCATATCGCCTGTGTTCAGAGTCCTGCCTCAGCCACTCCATTCTGCTCCAGTGTTCTAGTAGTCTAGTGTGAAAATGATAGCAAGGCTTCCTGAAGAAGCGCTCAGCATATTATCTAAAGGTAACTGCATAGCAGTAGTAGGATATTACTGGTTATAACCTTTTATTGACTACTTAATGTCTGCCAGGAACATGTATTAGATCATTTAATACTCTTTTTTTTTAAATCTCTATTTAGTAATTACAGTTATAATTCCAGTTTACAGATGAGGAAAACTGAGGCTCAGAAGAAGTGATATGCCCATGTTATGTAACGAGTTAGTGGTGGAGTTAGGATTGGAATGCAAAGGGCTGATTTTGTAACTTGCACTGTTTTCTGCTGTTTTCTACTGCCTCCCAACTTCACTGAAAATACAAATTACTTATTAAAGATTACCAAACTTACAGACAGCACTAAAGATTTTTCCTTTGCTCAGAAATCAGTGCTTCATGCATACTCAACATAGTCATGTCAATGTTTCTCTCTGGATTTTTTTCCTTTTGCTTTCAAACTGGCAGCTTGTCAACTCTACTGCTTCAGGGATGATAAAGCATGTGAAATTTTCAAAGACTGAGCCCTTGCGAGAGTTATCAGATAGAATACCAGATACTCAATTAAATATGAATTTCAGGTAAGTAATAAATCACACGTTAGTGCATGTCCCATACAATATTTGGAATATATTCCTTTTAAAAACTATTTGTGATTTATCTGAAATTCAAATGTAACTGAGCATCCTGTATTTTTTTAATTTGCTAACTGTGGCAACCCTGCCCTTGGGAAAACATAGTTTATGGAGGAAGTAAAAGAAAAGGAGATGAGCACAACACGCAGAGTGTTTAGCAAAAGCAGAAGAGGGCGTATGTGGGCAGATGAGCCCTTCGACAGCCAGCCAACAGCTTCCAGACACTAAGGGCAGCAAGGAAGCATCAAGCACGAAAGGGACACCTGTGAGGAGATGCTCCGTGACCAGTCATTTCTCACCATGCTGCTGTTATCGACACCATGCTGCAACTTCATGTTAATGATAAAAGCAAGATAGAGCAAAGAAGCCAATTCAGAAGGCTGTTACAAAAGCATTGTGGACAAAGAAGAAAGCTATTGTATAGGAAAAATATCAGTTACGTCCCCCCACCCAGTTTTTTTTTTTTTTTTCTTTTGTGGGGCGGCTGCTGGGGATGGAACTCAGGGCTTTGAGCTTGCTGGGCAAGCACTCGATCGCTGAGCTAAATCCCCAAGCCCTTCTTAGTTTTTAATTAGGACCATTAATAATAAGCTTCAGCTTAAGAAAGATGAAATCATTCAAGAATCTTCTTCAGACATGACCATCTCACAGGCAAGGCAGAACCATAGGACCCTGAGGTGAAGAGGATCCTGAGACCAAATTCTGAACAATACATTTGAAGTAGTGAGTGCAAGTGCCCAGCCCTATTTAACAAACCAGAAACACCGAGACAAGAAACACACCCCTGAATTTCAGGCAATTAAAATCTGGTGGGGGAATTTTAACAAGAGGTAAACAAGCATTTGCAACGCTAGAGTTTTCCATATCCAGTGAAAGTCTTCAGAGAAGGACAGGATTAACTATCTAGGAAGTGACAGGGGAAACTTCATATAAATTGCTCCAGGATTAACTATCTAGGAAGTGACAGGGGAAACTTCATATAAATTGCTCCAGGATTAACTATCTAGGAAGTGACAGGGGAAACTTCATATAAATTGCTCCAGGATTAACTATCTAGGAAGTGACAGGGGAAACTCCATATAATAAATTGCTCCAGAGAGAAGTCTTTAAAGAACAAGCTGACATTTTCCAAGAAGGGTGTTGAGCACTATGGCCCCTCTGAGGTGTGTTTGATATTTCTGGAACACACACTGCCCAGAAGAAGAGCAAAAGAAGCAGGTGGAAGCCAGATGACGAGAGTCCTAGGACATACAAGGGCTTCTCAAACTTTATTGTACACACAAATCACCTGGGGCTCTTGTTAAGTGCAGGTTCTAATTCAATAGGTTTGAGGTGGAGCCTCCGAGATTTCTCATTTCTAGCACGTTGTCAGGTAATGCAAATACTGCTGGTCTGAGAATCATCTTGGAGTAGAAGGCTGTATGCCATGTTTTGGATCTTAACCTTTCCCTGCAGGTGATGGGGAGCCATCTTGTGGCTCTTCTAGCCAGGGAGTAACTGGAATTCAAAACAGAAAGAAGTGGGCACAAGAGTACTGCTATGGTCCAGGAGAGAAATGGCAAGTGCCTAAACTGAAGACACTGAAAATAAAGAAAAGAGGATGAATTTAGCAATATTGAAAAAAAGTGATTTGGTATTCAATGAAGGCCCAGAAAAGAGAAAAATAGCAGAAGATCTGTCTATTAAGTGGCTAAGCTATTTTTTCACAATCACAAGATTTGAGAATTTTATTTAGGATGCCCTACTATAATAGACCTTTTTAACCTCAAATTGAGCCTTTTGAAATGACGAGTTGAGTTTGAAATGTATTTAAATGTATTGTGGATTCAGTCATTTTAAGGTCACTTCTGATATATGTACTGTCTTTCGAGATAAGAGTGCAAATTCCTCTCAGGAATGAAGTGGCTCCTTTTTTGCCCCCTAGCATTAAGCCTATGCCTGGTGGACAAAATGGGGCTTCTTCTTTGACTGCAGTTCTATTAATATGCAGACATTATTTCTGATGAAACCCTGCTCCCCAAATAAGAAAGCATGGAGGAAATTTCAAAGCGTCAGTCCTAACACTCCCATTATTTATTTCCTTCTTCTCTTCAGTCTGAAATAATATGAGATTTCAATGCCAATACTGCAACTGAGAACTCGTTCATTTCTCAAGTTCTGGAATAACATTCTGAGTTACCGATCCCAGCGGTCCTTCTTAGTGACTGATTAGAGTTCTTTTCTACGCCTCCTATTAATGATTTACCTGTTTGGATAAGGCCACTCATGCCAACTGCTTTGTCCTGTTAGAATCTGCTTTTCAGTAAGTTGAAATGTTAGGTTAACCCAGGATCCTCCGCCCTAGATACACATTAGAATTACTTAGGATCCTTTTAAAAAGACTAGTAACCAGGCCTGACCCCCAGGGATTCTAATTTAATTGGACCAAAGTGGGTACCAAGTATTAGTATGGCTTATAAGCTCCTCGGTTTATTGTAATAGAGCTAATGCTGAACCACTGACTGGAACAAACCTGAGGGGATTCTGTTTTCCTGACATCAACATCTTTATGATAATTTAAGTTTATCTGAAGAAATCATACCTATCAGGAACATTATCAAGAAAGGCAAAACCACAAACCACCGACTATGGTGTTACGAGGTCTGCATGGAATGATATTAATGTAGAAAGAGCCTGTATTTGATGGTTACAAAACCAACTTTATTATTTTATCATTTACATAATAATAGAGAAATTATTGTATGCTGTCTGATTTCTAAGCATATCAGGTTGGGTTAGAATGCGGATGGGAGGAGTCCTTGGCACCAAGTTTTCTCATCTGGCAAGCATGCACCAGCATTCTTCATGAAATTGTTAAATTGTTTAGCAAAGGCCCTGTTCAGTATGTGTAGGAAACTGTTTGCTCACTTTCAACTCTTCTTTTTTTTTTTTATGTAGCTCCATTTACATTCTCAACATCTTAAGGATTACTTTAACCAGCTAGTCTAAGAATATCTGCAACATAATTTTATTTTTCTGATGATTACTCATCAAATAAATGTGTAACACAGTATGAATGACTACACTGTTCTACACTTTTGTGAGTGTCTTAATCTCATGTGTGCATTTTAAATATTTTATTTTCAAGGTCTCTAAGTCAACAAGGAAGTGTTAACCAACGAAGGACTGACACACACATAATTAGTCCCCAGAGTTATGGACCATTGAACATTATATTCCTTGGGCATGTTGGTTATTTGGCAAAGTGGCCTGATCTCATAGTTTTACCTCTGCAGCAGCTAGCACCTAGCTAGAGACCTCCCACCAGAGTAAGCCAGGGTCTGGCTGCCTGAAGCACAGAGGTTTACCACATACAGGCAGCTGAATAGGTGAAGCCCATGTCCAGTGGTAATGGTCAAGTCCAGATTCTCAAGATGTCCAGCAAGAGTTCTACTGGGTGAAGCAATGCAATAATTCTTCACCAACAGCAACCATACCAGATTATGAAAGAGTATGGCTTTGTGTTTCTGTACAAAATCATTAGTCCTCCTCTTCCAAAACTGTATTCCTTTCAATCCTTTCACAAAAAAATGACGTGTGATATTCATAGCCACAAGCTCATATTTACAAATATAGAGGTTTTTATTTATAACTGAAGTTAATCTCTATGTCAAGCCCTTCATACTTCCTGATAGAAAATTGATCTTGTCACATTCCATGTGAACTCAACCACTTCAATAATTTCTTAAACATTTCAATATTATGCTCAATCAGCTTATGGACTTTCCCCTTTCTCTCTTCTCTCTGGGGTTGATTCTTACTGAAGTGCTTGCGATACATCAGAGTTGTCCAGTGTTATCCAGAGTTAAATCCACTGATCCATGCAATCATAACATCTGGTTCCTAGTGTTGCTGCCATTCTGTACTGGCTTCCACCAACATGTCTGTGTCCTAGACCTCATCTATCTCAGACTGGACAGCCTAAGCTACCACTGATAGTTGTATCTCTTTATCATGATTTTGAAACCCTTTTGGATATCCAGATTTCTCTGTCCACTTAAAAATGCATCTTTATCTGACACAAGTCTCCGCAGGGCAGTGGGAAAATTCAAATCTGTCAACAAGCACTCAACCTCTGATACCCTCTGTAGGTAGCCATGTCAGTTCTATTGTTTCATGTGGGGTGACTTGAGAATTGTTTTTATATCTCTCCATTCCAGCTATCCAGATGGAAACAGGATGCTTAGCCTAGTCAGCATGGGGAAAGTGGGCTGTAGTAATGAACAGTGTCCAAAATATTAACAAAATTTCATTCCCAACTCACTCATACAAAATGTATGACAATTCTAGAAAACTCTCCAAGGTATTTCTCTTTCATGAGATGGTTCAGCATTCTGAACTAGTAAGAAGCAGCAGCCTGAACTGTCAGCAGTTAGATGCTTCTACACAGAAATGACCTATATCATTTCTATTCACAAATTTTTGGCCAAAGCAAGTCACAAAATCATACATAACATCAAGGAGAAGGGGAAACACAGTGTTCTGTGTGCCCGGAAGAGCAGGGTCTTCTGATGCTTTGGTTCCTCTGCTCTTACACTTAATCTAGGACAATCAGTCTCTTTGCCCATCACTTACGACCTGGCTCAAAATGGGGACTCAGTGCAAGGACCAGTGTTCTCTTTATTAGTTTCTAATTTTCTTTTCATTAGTTTCTCTTTATTAGATTCCAATTTTCTTCCTCTCTTCATTTGTAAGAATCTTTATCTAATGAGGAAACAGGAAGTGAGATCCAGAGAAGAGAGAAGGAAAATTGGGAAAGATGAAGCTTTTTAGCTCTAGAGTTCAGGAATTTGGCATCTATTTTCCCATCCTTTTGACAGCCTCCACTGTCCTGTGTACTGTCCCCAACACTCTGTGCACAGTCTCTCATACCTCCCATGTTTGGGCAAGGTTGTGGGTCTAAAAGTAAAAGGAGGTTAGTATCAGTATTTCACATGTTCTCTTGCCACTACCAACCACTTTTGCATGAGTGCGTCTGTGGAGGCTGGACAGAAGAATTAAATGTTTCACTTACCAACTCATAGATGACAAAACAGGTCTAAGAAATGTGCTCTTGAGTGTTGTGGTGATCTGTGAAGAGACTGAAAGTTACACAAACATTTTTCTAGTACTGCTGAATATCAAAGGAAGGAAAATGAGTTTAATAGACATCCAGAGTTAGACTAAGAAGCTCAGTACAAAACTTTTAAAAGCGATGCCTTTCGAACAGCATAACCCTTGCAGGAGGACACATCCCAGTGAGTCACAGTGCCACCTCATTTCTCCTTAGCCATAGACCTGATTTAAAAGATACTTTTCCCGTCAGAAGGAGATTTTCATGCTGAAGAATATACATTATAAAACCTGTTTAATAGCATATTAGTTGCTCCTTCCCTTGGCCTCTGTTAATTATGAAACTTGGATTTTCTTATCATGGTACTTTTCAAGATCTTACCTCAGAGAACTGTTCTTAAAGCCAGGAACTCAGAGAGCCACGACATGTAATGCATATGTTTTCTACTGTTATAATTTAAGTGTGTAATAAACAACCCTAAAACTTCTGAGCCACTGAACAAATGCTTATGGTCACTAGTTGGGGGCAAGCTGGGGATCAATTAAATGGTTCTAGTGATCTTTGCAGGGGTTATTTATATATCTGAGATCACCTAGTTGCTGGCTGATCTAGGTTGGCCCTAACTAAGGTGACAGGAGCACTCTTCTCTGGGGTGTATGTCCCTCTGCCTCTGCCTGGAAGAGTGTCTAGCCTGGCCATGGTCACCTGGTATTAACGAGGGTGTGGGAATGACAGCATAAACTCAGTCACAAGTACAGGTTTCAAGACTCTGCTGCTATCCCATCCATTAATACCTCTGGGTCAAAACAAGTCACGTGGCTAAAAAAAGAGTCAAGGTGAAGAATTGGCACAAGGCGAGGCAAAGAATCAAGGCTGGGCTGTGCTATTTACCACACCCGGGATTTTGCCCCCAGCAGGGTCCACGTGCAGGGCTAGAAGACTAAGTGGCTGGGCACTACCAGCAAAGTGCTGGATAAAACTTAAAAGTAAGGATTGGTTCCTGAATATTCAAGATGAGACTAAGAAAAGGACATAGGCTATGTCTCCAAATCTTGTAAGGAATTCACAAACCTTTAATTACAAGAAATGTTAAGAATGATTGAGAATGACCAGTTTATCGCTTGGCGTGAAGACATAGTCCCTTGCTGTGTTACACAATGCTGTAGGGTTTACATGCTTCACACAGTTCATTGCCATCATCCCTGACCGCAGTCCTGTGAGTGGCAGTGTTCGTGCCACCACCCCTTTCTGAATGTGGGGTACTGAGGACTGCAGAAATAAACTGAGCACCCACCGTAACCAAACTAGTTAAGTGAGCCAAGTGAGAAGCAAACCCAAGCCTCATTCTTTTTCCACTATATAAAGAAAACTTCTGAAAAATAGATTTAGAGACAATAACATTCAAAACATCTTTCCTATAATCTCCAGCACAAAGGCCAAGGTGCCAAGTGTCATCTGATTTAGGAAGAGACAAGCAAATCCATGGTTGCTATGGAGACCCGTTGGCATTTCCTTGCTTGTGAAGTGGGGGTTGCCCGTAAAGGCTATTAAAACTTAAAGAGAAACATGAGCCAGTGCTTATATATTTTCTAAGTAATGACGAAAATATAACATGATTCACATGAAATTGGGAAAAATGGTTCAAAATGCTCTCAGAGAAGCGAGGGGTGGATTTGAATGGGAGGATGATAGTCAATCAGTAGATGGAGCCTTGGATGGGAAATGATCATTTTGGAAAATGAAGCAAAGCAAAGCTATAAATTATTAATATAGAATCAAATATCACTTGTTACCAAAGGAGAAAATCAGAAATGACAAAATGTATATAGAGCACCTAAAAGACTAAAAATAATGTAAAGGTGTAGATTATTGCTTATCACAGAGAAAGGCACGAAAAATCGGCCTAACCTTGCAGCAAAATCAGAAGCTGTTAACAGTCTGAGTTCCAGAAACTGGATATGTGTATTATTGAAGGGATTCTTAAGGTTGCCGGGTACAGCCCAAGCCCACTGTAAATATTTGAAAAATAAGTAGGAACACTTGAATCTGTCCCACACTTAATACCAGAGTTGCTTGCCTTTGAAATCGCCTGAAGACTAGGAAGAGAGAAGGTGGGATAGATGTCATTTCTGTTATTTGATACCCAGACATGAGCCCAGTTTCTCAGAAAGCATCAGGCGTTCATGAGGAGATGGGATATGCTTCAAAAGAGTTACAAGAAGAAAACTACCGATGGTTAAGGACTTTGACAGAATAACCTGTGGTTCTCTACTGTACTGAGGAGCACTGAGGGCAAATGCCACCCCATGAGACAGAGCCTCATGGAAAAAGCATGGAGAGTGGACTCCCAGAAATGGAATCAGAGACACAGCAAGGCTGCTGCTGCTGAAAACAGCAGATTGCCTACGTATAAATGCATGAGGACTGACGCTGCCCAAGAGAGATCCTGAGCAACCTGAGGAGAAAAAACAAATGCAAAGACTGGCTCTGAGACCACTGTCAGATCTACCACCCTCCCTGGGGACGCCCTGGCTTCGAGCAATAAGTTAGATACAGATTCAGAGAGAATGTAGATCAAATTATTTGAAGAAGTTGCAAATATGTTAAATAACAGAGAAATGATGAAAAGAAACAGTTTTGAAAGAGGTGAAACTGGTAAGATGAAACTCAGCAGGGATAAGGGGACTTTGCTAAAGGTAGGTTCAGAAAACCAGTTAAACAACTTGATGGAAGAAATTTAAGAGTAGTGTATGTGAATTCTGAGTGTGAATCAATGTGTGAATCAATCTACTTTTAATACACTGATTCTTAACTTCTATGGGAGCAAAAATCCCTTTAAGAATATGATTAAAAGTAGATATCTAGGGGTTGGGGATTTAGCTCAGTGGTAGAGCACTTGCCTAGCAAGCACAAGGCCCTGAGTTCGATCCCAACACCAAAAAAAAAAAAAAAAAAAAAAAAAAAAACAT
>PVJO010000295.1:0-76317 GCA_004026905.1 Hystrix cristata | reverse complement strand
AGACATTGAAAAAGCAGTAGAAGCGTCAACTCTGTCTTACTTGAAAAGGGCAGTTACAGTACCTACCCTCCAATCAGGGTTATTATAAAAGATTTGTAATGGATCAACAGTTCTTTGTTGTTTTTGCTATATATATATATTTTATTATAGTTTGATATTTTAATATTTTTATTATATAATGTATATTTTATTCTATGTTATAGTACCAAAGTCAATTATTACTTTACGCAACTTTTAAGTTTAGTTTACAAAGCAGAAGAAAGGATTATCCCCATGGGCTCTTTGCCTCTTGGAACAATAGTTCTGATGTAGGTATCTCATTTTAGGAGAGAAAACTGCAACTAAAACACAAGTAAAAGAGGTCAACCAGTGTTGAGGGGATCCATGATTTACACACAAGAAGACAGGTAGAAGAATGAGTAATCTTTAGGCTACTAAAAATTAGACTAACTGAATTTAAACATTTAAAGTGTCACATGCAAAAAGAAGGGCAATAATTCTGGATGACTCCAGGGACCAGAATTTGGGCCAATATGAAAGTAAATTTCAGCTAAATGTAAAATGCTGTCTTAGAAATTAGAAGCTGACATTTCTTTATCACCAAGGGGTCAACATATCCATTCACTCAATAACTTATTAAGCTTCCACTGTGAGGCACCAAGGATACAAAAATGACTAAGACAGATGCTCCTTTAAGAGGCTCCCAGTATTGTGGAAGACACAGATAAATCAGTAATTACAACAGAAATAGAGGCAATGATATTGCTTAGAAAACAAGACAGGGCTTGAGAGAATAAGCCTGATAGAGGTAGCACTAGATCTGAGATATTATGCACAAAGAAGACCTGTCAGGTGGCCAGGCATGCGAGGAGAAGGCAAAGGCACAGAGATGAGAAGAGCATGGTCACTGTTAAGGAATCCTGGGCATCAAAGACCAGGCAAAGAGGAGATAGAGAGAAAACCTTAGGCATGATTTTACAAGCTCAATGGAGCCATTAAAATTTTGATTTTAAGCAGAGAAGTGACTTAGAACTGTGTGTTTGAGGTGATGGATGGTAGCACAGATCTCATATTTGTAATAGTTTTACATCTCCCCATGAGAGAGCAGGGAGGAGCTTCATGATGTCCAACATTTTTTCCAGTGGATTATTTAGATTTGTGTAAAACAAAAATATTTTAAATAGGATACTTGTTGTGAGTGTTAAGTCTGGAAATCTAGAGACAAACTACAAGATTGAGGTAAGAAGTCCGGCAAGAGATGTGAGGACCCAGACTGGTCTGAAATGCTGTGGGAGGATTAGGAGATGGAACTGATCCTCTCAAGGACCTTCCAAAGCTCAGACTATACATTTTGGCCTTGAAACCATCACAAAATTCTAAGGTTGTAAGACCACTGACATCATCTCATTCAACTCTTCCACTGTAGAAATCAAACTCCTAGAAAGAAAGCAGCTATCTCACTTCCTCAAATAGTAGGGCAATCAGAGTCAAGGATAAGACACAAAGTCCTAAAAAGCACCACTCTGCAACCTTGATCCAGGGGAGGGGACTTTGTCACTCAAATTTGTATTAAATTTTTCTTGTAACAAACATTCTTTCTTAATTCAGCCCATAAAATAGTTTACCAAAAAGAAATCAATATAGTACTTAAGTGTTGCCTTAGAGGATAGTCATGGAGCAGGAAGGGTCTCTCTTTTGACTTCACAGTGACAGAAGAACATGGGCTTACTCAACGCTGAGCTCTACGTGTGCCAACAGAGTGGGCCTGAGAAAAATCACTTAACCTCTGAAGTTCCATTTACTCACCATAAAACGAACAGATAATTCTTACCTTAAAGAGTTTTAGATATTTAAAAGGGCTTCACAATGCTTGGAGCCCAATAAATGTTAAGTAGTTCATTTCTTTTTCTGTTAGCTCCTTTCTCCTCCCAATCAAGACCTCTAAGAAGTCACCTTCTATATCCTCTGGTCCACCAGAGATAGGACAGCAGTCTTCCTTATCAGTAATTTTATTTAATACAAGGCTAATTACCAACAACTGATTATAATTCAAAAATATTCAAAGAAAATTTTCAACAATAAACAATTTATAAATTTTAAATTGCATGTTGTTGTGTGATGAAATCTTGAGCCATCCTGTTTCCAAGCTGGGATGTGAATCATCCCTTTGTCTGGTGTATCCACACTATAAATGCTATCTGCCCATCGGTCACTTACTATCTATCAGATCAACTATGACAGTATCATAGTGCTTTTAGTCAACCCTTATTTTACTCCAAAGTGAAGAATAATGGTGTGGATAATGATATATGCCAAAAGAACCTGATATAAAAAGGCTTCTTTTAAGTGGAAAGGGTTCATCTTCTTTAATAAGAAAAATATTAGATGCTGAAATTGTGAAAAAGGGAAAATAAATTCTTTTTTTTTTTTTTTTTTTTTTTTTTTTTGGTACCAGGAATCTAACTCAGGGCCTCATGCTTGCAAGGCAAACACTCTAACCACTGAGCTAAATCCCCGGCCCAGGAAAAGAAATTCTTTGTAGTTTTACTGTTGCACCTTGAACTGCAAAAGTTGCAGGCACAGTATGTGATAAGTTCTTAGTTACAGGGGTTTGACACTATTTGCAATTTCAAATATCCACTGGGAATCTTAGAACACATCCCTCAAGGATTAGGAGGGACTAGTATACAGACAAGCTGTTAGAATTTGGCCTCAGGTCTGAGAATGACTAAGCAATGGATGCCAGCCTTGTGTGAATATGGATATAGTCTTTAATCTCTCTAAGACTATTTATATATCAAGGGTAATCTGAAGACAAACATTCCAGTGTCACAGCACAGTTGTAAAGATTAAATATGGTACATATACAAAAGGTGTTTAGAGCAGTTCCTCACAAGAATAAAGACTTGAACCATTGCTTTGATTATTTTGATTTTACATGCTGAGAAACACAATACACTGTACTTCTCCTTATCACCTCATCTTCCTGGTTAATGATCTCCTCTTTCACACACAACTTCATCTTTAAAGAAAAAAGTTGCATGCACTTCTTGTCAGAAACTGAAGAAACTTCATGTAAGAAACTGAAAAGCTTACTCTCAAACATAGTCAAGGCAAATGGGATCAATGGACCCAACGGACTGCCAGAAATGGAGTAGTGGAGTCCTTAATATCATCGGTCAGTTCAAGGTCCTAGACATCCACTTACTGACCTGTTCCCTTTCTTTGATTAGAAGTCAACACCACCTCAACTCTCACTCAATCAGCCAGAGGGCTCGAGTACTTTCCAGGGATTGAGTGATTTGGTATGCCTATATGAAGAGAGGTAAGAAGAAGAATTGGACTATGTGAAAAGAGGTAAGAAGAAGAATTGGACTGTGTTTGTATCATCTTCAGGTAATATACTGAAGTAATATACTGAGTCTAAGTACTCAAATAGATACATACAATATAAGTACTCAAAAAATACCTACTGAACGAACCAATTCGTGGAACAGTCTTTACCAAATACTTTGGTAGTACATGGTTAATGCCAGGGGAGACCTATAGATCCATACTGCATTGAGAACACAAGCTAATGCGAGTGGCAAAAAGTAGTAAATAGGAAATTTGGCTTCTAGATGAGACTACTGGAATCTTGGCTCCAACATATTTCTGGCTGTAGGCATATCATGTAACCTCTCTAAATCTCAATTTTCTCATCACAAAAGTGAGCTTAGTAGACACACCTAATTAATAGAGTTCTCATGAAATTAAGTTAAATAAAGTGTATAAAGAATTTGGCACCAAATAAATGCATGATAAATGCTATCATTAAAATCATTTTAATGTAAAATTACTAAGTGCAATTCAATGTTATATTGCTTTAAAATGCACAAATAAGAATTCATAGTGGAGGAGATCATCATATCACAAAGTAGAGTCTGAATCTTAACCAGGTAGCAGTTTCTTAGGCAAGATAGGTTCTGGGCTAGACCCTAGAGAACTAATAGGCTTAAATATGAAAAGGACTCTTCATACGGGCAAAACAACCAAGAAGATATGATCCCTGAATAAACAGAAGAGAAAACGAACAGTCATAATTTTGAATAAGTCCCCAAGAGCTAGAAAAGAAACACTTCAAAAACCAGTGTGAAAGTGGCAGGCAGTTTCAGGAAAGACAACCTATATAGTGATAATAACTGGCTGATCAAAAACTGTGGTATGGTAAGGGAACAAAGATTTTACAGCAGACAGGCCTAGGTACAAATCCTCGCCAAAACACTTAACATTTCTAAACCTTGCTACTGCCTTCTTTGTTGTATGGTTATTTTTAACCCACCTTGCAAAATTTTGAAGAGGCTTAAATGAACTGTCAAAGGCCAAAGTCTTAGGTTTGACTAGGTGCCAACTAAACAGAATTATATAAATTTATATAGACAAATACCAAGATAGGGTTGCCTAACCACAGAAGAAGAAAAAATTGTACCTTCATTTGATGTCCTCACTTACTTTATTGGTTGCTGTAGATATTTTGTACATAGTAACAGTTCACTGTTCAATAAATGGAAGATATTATTATCATGAATTAGAGCTAATTATTACCTCCTATCTGCACACAACTCCAGAACAAATGTAATTTGATTTGTCCTATTATACACATTTTTTAAAAGGTTTACAGAGTTTAGTCACTTGTCTGTGCTCACACAGAAATTAAATGCTAGAACCAGGGCAGTCTGGCTCCAAAAGCTGCTGTGTGCCTCGTGTACCTCTGTAGACTGCCAGCAGATAACTCTGAGACTTTTGAATAGTTTTCTGCTGCTCTGGACCTGCTATAACTATGTGGGCCCACTACTTGGATTCAAGAAGGAAAAACAGCCCTAGAGGGAAAAGTGGACAGGGTAAGATAGCTGGCTGGAGAAAGAGTAGGCTGACAAAGTCACCTGCAATTTTCATTTCAATCTTTCTCTGTAATTTCTCATTTTAATTCTGAGTAAACAGCCCCTATACTTAAGTGTTCTGTAGATCTGGCTTCTGCTGCAAGGCAAAGTGCTTGCTGAAGCTATTGTCCTGTAATGACAGATACAGAATGTCTCCAAAATACAGAATTTCTAAGAAATAGATCTGGTTGTGCCAAGTGACATTTAATTGTACAATTCAGACAAGCACCATCAATCACAATGTTGTCTGCAAGAAGTGCTTGCCCCCTTTGAAACTACTCAGAAACTACCTGTTTGCCTCAGGACAGAAATATTTGAAAATGTCATGGAAAATCTGAAGAGAATTCAGTGAAGAGAGGCAGGGGGATTAAAACATTAAACTACTGGTTCTTGATATGTTTTCTTTTCAACTTTCCCCATACGTTCTTTCTGGGTCTCCCATTACCAACTTAACCTTCTGGAGGGGAGCAAGATGAAGTGGGTGAGAAAGGAAGGAAAGAAGAAGGGAGAAGGCAGGAGGGCATAGAGGAGAAAAGGGAAGAAAGGAGATCAGGGAAGTGGGTGTCTACAGACTTAAGGTCTTTGTGAGGTCAAAAACTAGGTGGAGATTAGGATTGGGGGACCAAAAGAGCAAGAAATATAGAAAGTTCTCAGGACTCACAAGTCCAAGAACATGAGTAGGCTTCAAGTGGAATGAAATGCAATTGATTAGAAACAAAAAGTTAAAATGTGAATATGAAATCATCCAAGCTGAAAGTAGCTAAAGTATCACTGTGAAACCTTTCAATCTACTACCCCAGGCACAGTGGGGCTCCATGTTTGCAGTGTAAGGGGCAGGCAGACTTCTGGCATGGTTCATATCCCATGGAGGTGTGAACTTATTTAGATGCTGGACTGAGACTTTAGAGTAGACAACAGATTCTATTCATGTGTGTACATAGTTGATGTTTAACACATGTTTGCTGGAAAGAATATATGAAAAATAGAAATAAATGAGGGGAGGGAAGAAAGAATGGCAATCAGATATTCAGGAAACTCCTTATCTCAACCAGCATGAGGCAGATAGTAATTTTGGTCTCAGATCAGCTGTTTAATCCTTTCAAATCTAGCAGATATTGCCCTGACAATTAAAAGTGAGAAGAAGAGGCAAGTAATTTATATTATATCTTTTCATTAGAAAGTTTTAAAATGAGCAGCATCCAATATTGTGCATAGCTAAAACTCAAGGGCAGATACTATGAACTTAATAAACTATTATCTCTAAAATAATTGTTCTGAATGAGCTTTTAAAAACGATTTTATGCCTTTTACATCCCCATCTGTCCTGTGTTAAAATAACATAAAATCTTTAACATTTTGCCTTTGAAATCTTAACTGTGATGCTCAGATCAATTACTGATGATTTTCCAACTTCCTAAAAAGTAAAAAGTAGTAGAAGCAATAGATTTCTTTTTCAAACCAATTTCTTATCTTTGATCTCCTTTGATTATCATATCAAAGGTATGAGATTTAGCCCATAGATGTGGAAACTGAGGAAGGGTAAATGATAGCACACAGTGGGTTAAGGTCTAAACAAAATGAAAACCTAGGATGCTGAGTCTGGTTCAATTCTCACCCTGCAGCAACGCTTAAAATAGGATAATTCTAGAATGTTCTTTGTGCCTTTTGAAGCAGATAAAGGAGAAAAATACCCCCAATTTTTTACTTACCAGTTATGTTCTTGCATATGCTAATAGCTTTATTTCATAAGATAAATTTTTATTCTTACACAGCTGTGGTTTTCAAACTTCTTTTTAGCAGCAGAACCTTCTTATTAAAATTCCATGTTGTAGCCTTCCGTACAAAACAGATAAAAAGGGAGCCACACTGATTTCAGCACAGCAGAGTGACCTGGAAAAGGTGTGTTTGGAGATCAGGGGCATTGGTCTCCGTCTCAACACCACGTGCACTGTGCATGAAGAACAATAAACACCCCCAACACAGAATGAAGACCAGCCGAGGGTGTCTGACTTTAGCCAAACTGAGATTTCTAAGCACTTGACATTGCAACCCATCCCAACTTCAAGTCTACCACTTGCTTGCTGTGTACACTGAGGAGGAAATTAACCTTCCCAAACCTCAGTTTCTTCATACACACAAGAGGTATAGTAGTACCTGCCAGGGGAATCTGTTCAGATACTCAGGAAAATTAAAATACTCCAAGCAAATCATAGATCACAGTGCAATACTTAGCACGCAGTAGGTACTCAGGCAGTTTCCCTTCTGTAAGACCATTACCAAACTACATGCTTTTCTGACAAACCAAATGTGCTCCTATTTCCTCAGAGGGTATAAATACCATTTATTTTCTTAAGTCCAGTTCATGCTGTAGCACACAAGAGCTTGCGCTACTCCCCCAAACATTCAGCATTTTCCATTCAACTAGCACAGCATCAAGACTTTAAAAGCAGCTTGACAATAAACTTGATTCCAAATATGATTTATAATGTCCCAGGAAACAGCTCATTTACCCAAGAAAGCACCATCAATTATTGACAGACGTACCCTCTGAGGAAAAATAGCCTTAAAACTAAGAGACTGAGGAAAAAGCATGCCTCAACCCCTTAAGCCAATTATCCAAGGTGATTTTGAGCATTAAATCCTGAGATGTGTTTAATTTACTGTCCTTGCCTGCAAGCACAGAAAGAAGTGTATGGAAGGGAAAAAAGTGGTAACCAATTTAAGACTGCTTTTAAAAACAAAGACAAAGAATAGCATAGAGGGGGAAAACATGGGAGGTGATATGTGGGTGTTGGACACTCGTAGGTTTGTAAATGAACATCCCTGGCCCTTGTGTACCTCGCCCCCTTGCCACAGAGCCAGCTACTCCTTAGCTGTCTTGGTTCAGTACAGAAATAATTACACTTACCTGCCTCTGACCTAATAATTACACAGTGCTTGATTTTATTTTCAGCATGTTTATTATGGTTGAATTTCCTCAGTTTTCAGTGCAGAGACCTTACTAAAGATGTTAACATTATTTGCTTCAAAATCAAGCTAGTGACAAGGCTACGTAAGGTTCTGTAAAAAGCCGAGAGGCCAGTGTGAATCCAGCCCAGGGGGCTTGTAATCTGTATTTGACATGCAGATATTAGAAAGCCTTGGCAAGACTACAAAGTTTACATGTGAGAAAAGAAAGGGGATGTGTGAGGTCAATTCATTTGAGAATGCTAATGTTCTTGATAGTTTTCTCAAAAGAAGAAAAATAGGGCAGAATTTTTTCCCTAAAATCCAAATTATGAAGCAAAAAGAGATTATGCCCACTTAAATTTAATTTGCATATCCAGAGGAGTAAGAGAGAACGTGCATGTGTGCACATGTGCACATATACATAGACACATATGTACATTGTATTATGCTGTGGATGACTGTATATAGAGTGAAATAAAGAAAACTGGTATGGGGAAGGGGACTAACCCATGCAGGAATTTTTGCATGGTGAATACAAACATTTCTATACTGAGAAAATAAACCTTGCCATAAGTTAGCTAAAAAAATTACTGCCTTGACTTAATGCAAACTATGGTTAAAAGTATAGTTATAAAACATTTTAAAATTATCTGCTTGTATTTCATGACCCAGCAGAATAATCATAGGATACACTCTTTCATCTTTTTTACACTTTTTTAGTAAGAAATAAGAGATACACTGCACTGGGTTACTAAAAGACTGACCTCTTTTAGCATGCATTTTATTCTATTACTAAAATTTGCATGTAAAATTCAGAAGGCCTTGACTTTTATAGTTTTAACTTCTAAATTCAAAATCAGCGTTTGAGTGCCAGCTGGGTGCCAGAGACTGTGCAGGTGCTTTCAAAGGTAACTACGTCATTAGGTCAATACCCAGATTCCTAACCAGGTCTCCTGATTCAAATCAAATTTGAATTCCACTACATCACCACCTTCCCCTCTTCCTATTTCATCAAGTCTCTGAGAAATGCAGGAAAGAAATCAGGAAAGGAGGTACAGAGGCAGCCTCACGTAAAATGGTGTCAAGGATGAAATCTGTACGGTAAGGTCTGTATCCAGTCTACCACTGGCTTACTGTAAGAGGTAAGTCTCTATTCTTCAGAGACCCCCATTTCTCTAAATGTGAAAATGAAGAAATACAGAATCCATAGTCATCTCACAAAAATACTGTCAAAGGTGTTAAGTATTTTGTATCTTTGAGATTCCCTTTGTATTCAACATACAACTATAAGCTTAAATCATCACATGTGTATCCTTGAACAATAGATGAGCTTTCTGACAATGAGTTATTTTTAGCAATATCGCCATTGCTTAAAATTTCATGTTCAAGAGAGGAGCAGTCTAGGGCAAGAGGAAGCCTATTTGGAAACACCATCATCCCTGGGATGTATCTTTAACATCTTCAAATTTTTATCTTGTAAGGAATGGAAATCTTTTATCCACTAGAAACATATATAAAATCATCAAAAGTTATTCAGACACAATGGTGATAAAGTGAGGTATCATATTGAATGATATCTTTTTGATATTATCTAAAATGTGATTGTAAAGTAAAATCACTTATTATTTTGAAGAATTTATAAGTTTGCTTTGAAGACAATTGCAAGAAGAATATTATAAATAATTGCACACAAAATACTTCATGTAACTGTACACACCCATTCCCAAATTCCCTTTCACAAATGTTTCAAAGTACTTAAAAGACAAAAATTTCAAGAACACATTTCTTCAATTAGACAAGGATACTGACTGAAATGTGAGCTATTGGTCTGGGCCACGTGTGGGTTCACATCTGTGAACACGTATATGTACACACATCATGTGGGGGTGTCATGCCACCCACAAAGAGGAATTGGCGAGGTTCAGGCCTTGCTCTGTAAGAGCTATTACTTTTCTAGTCTGTTCATCTAGACCCCTGAAACTCAAGCACAGTCATCTGCCTCCCTGGAGCAAGTTTACATCATCATATTCTGCGAAGGATTTTTTTCTCACTTGGGAAAAAAAAGCCTAAAGCCATTATATGACCTCTGCCTTTAATTAAAACTATATATGAGTATACAAGTATCCTTATACTATACACTTATATACTTGCAATGTGGCAGGCCATAGGAATAAATGGTGAGTATGACCAATGATCTTTGTACTTGTCGTTGACATTAGCAGGAACTATAACCCCCCCAAATAAACAAAATCTGGCGGTTCACCCTTTTCCATGGAGAGTAAGTTCTGAGTCCCCCAGTACATGCTTGAAACTGCAGACAAGTTTCAGTCTCTCTCTCCTCTCTCTCTCTCTTCCATGTTTTTTTTTCCTATGCATACACACTAATAATAAAGTTTATAAATTAGGCACAGTCAGAAATTAACAATAACTAAGCAAAACAGAACGATGAACAACTATGACAATGTATTATAATAAACATAATTTCAAATTTATAAATTATTTCTGAAATTTGCTATTGCATGTTTTTTAGATACCAGGTGGCCACAGATAGCTGAAACTGTGGAAAGTGAAACTGTGGGTAAGAAAGGGCAACACTACAAAAAATAAGTGCAAGGTATGGAGTTAAAAAGAAAAGCATGTACAGGTACAAAATAACCATGTTGATTGTGATCGTTATGTATACAATGTACCAATACATGTTCTTGGTAAAAATAAAATAATTAAAAAAAAAAAAAAGAAAAGCAACATGAATGCTATTAAAAAAAAAAAAAAAAGGCTAAGTGAGCAGATCTACTTTAGAAGGGAGACAGCCAAGACCTCTCCGAGGAGGTGGCATCTGATGAGAAGCAGGTCACCCCTTGAAGTTCAGGGCAGCAGCTCCCATTCAGAGGAATGAGCAAGAGGGAATGTGGCATGTGCAAGGAGTCAGGAATGAAAGCAGCCTGGCACCTTCTGGAACTGATCAGAAGGCAAATTCCTCTGGAGAGCTGAGGAGGGGGATGGTGCCCTGAAATGTGATCACAGAGGAAAGCAGAGGGCAGATGGTGTCCAAAGCCAATGCAGGCAGCCTGTGTACAAAGGGGTTTTAGTACAGTGCAAGGAATGCACAATAGCACTGTTGTTTTACAGGTAAGGAAACTTGAACTCTTGAGAGGTGACATGGTTTGTCAAGATTCTTAAACCTGTCGAGCCTACGGCTCTGTTTCAGGTCTTTCCATTCTCTTCTTTCTACAAATATGTAATGAGTGCATATTGAGTGCCAAGCACATTCATACTTGTGAGATAAGAAAGAGTCTTAATCTTAATGAGATTGTCTGGAGTTGAAAAAAGAGCATGTGAATAAATGCAAGAAAACATGACAAATGCTATACCCAGAAGTCCCTCCAGAACACAGGAGAGACCCAAAGGAAAGAGAAGCCAGTTTTGGGGTGGGCAGGGTGAGAGATTTGGCCTTGAGTTCAGTCTCCAGAAGATGAATGTGTGTGAAGAAAATGGAGATAAGAGAGGATAATCAAAGCAAATTGAGTAAAGATGCAGAGAATAAAGCAGTTCAGTGGGTTCAAGGGATAGGGAGCTGTTTCCAGAATGGGGTAGGGAGGGGGGCTGTGGTAGGGGTGAGAAAATAGACACAGCCAAGGGCCAAATCATAAGGCCCTGGCATATGAAGAAAACTGAACTTCATTCTCCAAACAGTGAAAGCCAGTAACTGCTCAAGGAGGGGAGCGATATGATTGAACTTGTATCAGATAGATCACACCAACAGATGGAGGTTTATGGTGGTTTATGGTGGTGACAAGGGCAATAGTAGGAACAGTGAGACCAGGTAGGAGATTTGCAAGGTCCAGGCAAGAGGAAAGCAAAGTCTGCAGTAAGAAGCTGGGCGAGGGCTGGAGAGACGAGAACATAATGAATAAATTGTGAGCAGGAGGAAGACGCATAACTTGAAACTCCGGGTGTTCTGTGTAAAAGAGGTAGTGGAATTAGGGGGAATTCTGGGTTACTATGACTTTTGATTTGCAGTTCAATACTTTTGAGATGGGAAATTTTTGTAATTTATGTGTAACTTTATTTGTCGTAGGCGGTTTAACATCTCCCCTGCCAGCTAAGATGAACTCACCTGAGATTATTCCAATTTTAAATTATTCTTAAAGAGACTATACTTTCCTCTAACAAACTATTATTTAGAAAACAATGAAACTCTTTTTTAACCTAAAACGACCAGCACAATGCCTCTGCTGAACCAAAGAACAAATTTTCACATTGCCCCTGGCAGAGCGGATAGCTAAGCAGAAAAAGAAGGTAGTTTTTAACAAATTGCATTTCCTGTAATTTAAGTTTCTATCAAAGAAAAAATATTAGAACACTATTTAAGAATAGAGTTATCTCTCTGGAATCCTCAGAAAATGTGAAATAATATTTTTTTTTATGTTTAGACGTGTCTGGACATGCCCTGCTACCATCGTAAACATAGCACATGAAAGTTCCATTTTTATTCTCAGATGCTGAAAAAAAACCCTTCAGATTCAAGTCTGAGAATGGACCTGAAATATTAACCAGCAGAGATGTACCTGAAAAACAAGACATTTCAAAATTATTCTCAAAGGTCCTTCAAAAAATCTGGCCTTCAGGGACAAGCGTCAGTGAGAGTTATACACTAATTATTCCTGGAGCTTATATAAGTCAGCTTCCACATACATTCCACTCTCGTCTCAGTCTTTTCTGCCACATCTTCTCTCTCTTGTCCATTTCCTTTTGTCACGCTTATTCTTTTGAGAAATGTAGAAAACTCTTAACAATGCGTAACAGGAGAAATTATCTGAGGCTCTGATTGATGTTTTACATAGATCGCGGACTGTGCAGAGAACTTCAGAGCATCCTCATTAATGGTCATTTGAGAACTGTGCCTGGTACAGTACTTTAAAGATCCAAGATATATGTTATCTTTACATGACAAATAAAGATGAGAAAACAGAAGGACAGAGGAGCTAAGCAGCTCACTCAACATCATACAGCCACTAAGAGACAGACTGGGGGGTTGAAACCCAGCTCCATGCTCCCGAGCTGATGAAGCACATGGTCAGCAGTTCCTAATTCCAGTCAAACTCCCAACACTAACTTTTGGGGTAAAATTTTACAAGTATTGTCTAGCTCTCTCTTTTTTTTGTTTTTTCCAAGCACAGAAGGGAATATTAATTTTGATTCATATGCATGTACACTTAATTGGTTGTCCTGCTTATTTATTTCAGAATACAAAGGCACAATTAATAAGCCTCTGGGTGTTTTTGCAAACTGGCAAAGCAAACAGAAATAATAGACATACCATGCTTATTGCAATAGCCTGCAATTAATGGAAAGAGTTCTCACAGCTATACTTAACTCAGCTGTAAGCTCATATTCTTACTAACTCCAGAAGCAAGTTTCTAAGCAAACAAATGAGTTAATTTGCTCTTTGAGCTAAAGTGGACCAAGGAGAGGCAATTCTCTATTGAGGAAGTAGTGTTGAAGTTTTTTAATGATAACCTTGAAGTAGCTAACATTATGGTTTCATATGATAAATTCTAGTTTTCCAAATTTAAATTGCAAACCACTAAAAATCAATTGCTTGAGGGGAAAGAGACTGTCAACAGGAAGTATAAAAGTGAGAAGGAGACGGTTAGTATATTTTTAAAGTAGATTTTGATACAATTCAGTCATTTTCCAGAGATATGTGTTAAATCAGATAGGTAATTTCCCCAGTCATGCTTTCTACTTTTATGGATTTATTTTGTATATATCATAGACATTACAGACGACTATATTTTAGAAACTGAATGCATATCATGGGAATTATAGGATATAAATAGATGTTATAATGAGTTGTAGAATGGTATAAGAAGTTACAAGATAGGTCAAGAATTAGTAGAATTGAATTTAAACAGATGGAATATAAGACCAGATAGAATAGAGATGGAGTCTGACTGGTGGAAACACCAGAGTTCTATGTGAGGATCTTCGAGGGATAGACACAGTATTATAATAATACTGTGTTAAAACAAATATCCACAAACTTAGTGGCTTAAAACAACTCAAATGTATTATCTTGCAGTTTTTAAAGGTGAAAAATCTAGGTGGCCTGGACTAGGCACTCCACTTATGGTTGCACCTACCAAATTCAAGGTCTTGGCAGTGCTACATTCTTTCCTCAGATGCTGGGAAAGACTTCTAATCTCATTCAGGTGTTGGAAAAATTCAGTTCTTTGTAGAGGTAGAGCCAAGCAGTATAGCAGGAAGCATTTACTCACTGCTATAAACCAGGAGGAAGTTTTTGCTCCCAGGAGTTGCCCACATTCCTCCTCAGGCCTTCCCTTGTGATCCATGCCCTCCCACTCCGGAAATGGCAATACAGCCCCTTTCGTGCTTTTGTCTGATTTCTTCCACATCTCTGACTCCAGAAAGTCAAATTTCTGTAGAGAAATTTCTGTTTTTCTGGACTCATGTCATTAGATGGGGCCTACCTGGATAATTCCGGATAAGCTCCGTATCTTAACATCCTATCCTTGACTACATCTGCAAAGTCTTTTTTGCCAATAAAATGATGTAACAAACAGCAGTTTTACCCACTAGCAAAACTCCAGGGTGCACTCACACACAGAAACACACACACACACACACACATACACATGCACACACACGCACACAGAGACATGCAAATTCCACATTTCACTGACACCATTGTTTCTCAGGGACCTGGCACACAAATGATTTGTGAAGGGATATGGCTACCAAAACCACCAAGCTATCCTTCAAAAGTTATGAGAATGGGAAAAACCCTATACATCAGCGCCCCGTCCATGCACAAGATAAGCAAATAACTTAGTTTATACAAAACTGTTTTGAGCTCTGAAAGACATAGAGCACTTTAACATACAAGTTAACAGAAAACATATTGATCATATTGTTAAGAAAATATCAGAAAACATTGGGGGTATGTTTCATAACTATCTTTTTCTTACTTTGTGCCAAGTATTACACCACATTTAACACTGGCAGTTGTGACTATATAACTATCTGTGTACATGATTAGGTATATCTATTACTATATAAATTGAATTTACACAATGTGACATGCTGTGGTGGGATAAGATTGTGCACGGCATGATTCACTCCTGCCACAGAATTGTCCAGTACTCCAATCGCCAACTTTGCCACAAATTCCAAATCTGCTTTGACATCACAGTCTGCAAATTATAATTCATCATCAGATACAGCTCACTGATCTCTGCTCATTCATTTTTTATGCAATAAAAATAATTTCCCAGCAAGAATACAATTGCATGATAATCACTTCATAGTGAGATCCAGCCAGCATAATAAACATCAATACAAATACGAATAAGTCAGAATTTTTTAGATGTCTTTGAGTTGATATTTAAAGGATAAAGGTGTTTACTATCTCTGCCCACTCAAAATATTAACTTGATTAAATACAGAAGTACCTTAGGGGCAGTGATTTATATTTTTTATTGATTATAATAACAATGGCTCAAATCATTAACAAATCTATTGACTTCCCTCTGGAAACAAATTCACAGCATACTAAGTTAAAGCCAGTTATAATTAAAAGAGCTTCAGTGTTATGTCCTCGGTTCTCTTTTGAATCCACTATTGCATTTTTCCATAGCCACCACCCCAAAGGTAATTTTCTACCTTTTTTTTTTTTTTTTTTTTGGTGCCAGAAGCCAAATTCAGGGCCTTGCAAGGCAAGCACTCCAACCACTGAGCTAAATCTCCAGGCCCTACTTTTCTTTTAAATAAACTATATTGTTGCTGTTGGGGGGGGTGTGTTGAGATAGGATCTCATTATGTAGTTCAGGCTAGCCTTGAACTCACTATGTAACCAAGGTTGGCCTCACACTCCCTGCCATTTTCTTAACCTCAGCCTCCCAAGTTCTGAAATTACAGGCATGTGCCACCATATCCAATTTAACTAAACTATTATAGAAAGAAAAATGGTGGCCAACATAACTTGTTCCAATCTTTCTATGTTTTTTCTTCTGTTCCTTGTGGCAGAAAAGTGAAATTGGAGACTAGTATTGACTTCAGAATGAAGTCTGAGTACCTATGATTTTTATTAATATCCTTCAAACACTGTGCAACATTGTTCCATAAAAATAAAATAACTTTTAGAAGATGTAAGAAATCATATATCAGCATAACCATCATTCTGATTAAAACTAGGAAAACTTAGGGTTTTCATGACATTTTAGCATATCACACTCCACCTATAAGTACCAGACAGTATATTTACTTAAAAACCTAGATTTAGATGTAGATAAGGCATATATAATTTTGTCTCGAAAAACAAGAGTTTTCATCGGTTTAAGTCACATTACTGAGTAGAAAATGAATTCAGTAAAGATATTATCAACTTTTACATGAAATGTGCCAAATGAACGCTCTCTAATGAAAAATTGTGTGGCCTTTAACATAGTTTAACAACTCTAAAATGAAATCTTTTTAATTCTCAGTTCTACATATTACTTCATGCATTATCAGTCCCAGAAAATTTTCAGTGACAATAATTTTGTTGGAAGTATCCTAATATAACCTATACTCAAATTCACTGAATGTCATGTATTACTTGTACAGCCTCTCTTTTCAAAACACTGCTTGCAGTCAACCACACATCCTTAAGTTTATACTACAGCCATTACAGAAATAGCTCATTTACATATAGATTAAAAATTACCTTGAAGTTCATTTATAGCCCAATGAGTTAAAAACAGAGTAAGTCAAAGTTGATAACTGATTTTTGTTAAATCCAAGTATTACAACATATTAGACTAGTCAAAACACAGCCTTCAGGTTCATGACTTAGATGTTAAAATGTTAAGATAGGATGATGTTAGCTCAGCAGCCAGCCAAGTTCGGATACATTCTTCAATGCTATTACAGATCTGGAGACACTATTCCTTAAATTGACTCACTTCTTTGTTCACAGTACATCCAAGAAGCATTACAAATAGTTGTTTCAAATCAAATCAGTTAGCAGGCCATTGGCAATCTAGACACTTTTAATGAGACATGGGAGGGATCTTTTTCCAAATGATGGACAAGCTTGAAATTTAACTAGCACCTACTTTGATAGCCCTAGTCTATCTACCTGTATGCCTGTATGTGTCATTCATCTACTATACATCAGGGAAGTATTAGATGATAATGTCTAATAGGACAGATTTCTCAAACACATCTAGTAAGCAGAAGACCATTCACAATGGGTGGCCATATTAGAACAATGTAACTCTACCCATCCTGGCCACCAATATTGACAAAAGATGAACAGTTTCATCTATACCTGGAGATCTACTGTCCTCTCTGGTACCAACTGGATTCTCTCATAGATTGTGTCAAGAAAAGCTAAAAGGCCTCATGGAGTTGAGGCTGATTACTGTCAAGGTAAGACATGTTATTAAGAAGCAGAGGTTGTAGGTTAACAGATTAACCCATCCAGTAGAGAGGAGAATGAAGGGGAGTTTCAGAGAATAACAAATTTGAGAGAATATATTGTACAACAGAGACATGGTGAAAGAGAAATAAAGTGAGACAGAAAGGACAATAGAGAGACTGGCAAAGTCAGTCAATAACAAGGACAGCAAAGTCAGAAAAAGAGAAGATGGCATTTTAAGATGCCAGTGGCTTTCCATTTCCTGACCTAGTTTCGATGAACTGTGGTTTCTCAGCTCAGTGATACGACTTTATATCTTCTTCATGTACCTCTTTTTTATTCTATTTGAATTGACTTGAGTAGCTGTTCCTTTTAAGTAAACAAACTCTAATTAGAATACAAAGTTAAAGCATGCTTGCAAGGTACAGATCAACTACTTTATGTCTAAGCTTAGGAAAAGAAAGAAATATGTGCTTTGTAGCACAGGGAACAATTTCTTGACATTCTGATATGGAGGGACTCTCTGAACTAATACCCAACATAATGTGCTATTAAAAAGCAAAGAAAGAAAGAAAAATCCTATGCCTGTTTTCCATTCATGAGAAGATGTTAAATACGTAAGCGTTTCCAGCCTGTAGAGTCTCCAAAGAACCCAAGGTAAAGCGACATGTTTGCATTCTACAGGATGAAAAGGTCTTGAAGATGATTTTGAAGTTGGTTCTGTACTCTAAATTTATACTTTGGTGTTTATTCAGAAGAAATTTCAGGTCCTTTTGTGTTTATCTTACTTCTTATGCTTAACCTTGCATTTCTATCCACTTCATAGGCTAATGGCCTTGACTAATGATTTCTTTGGCCCCGGCTCTCTTCTTTCTAAATTTTACCACAGAGGAAATACTTCCCCTTTTCTCTTTTAAATTAAAATCAGTTACAGTCCCCAGAAATATAAGCAACACTATACAAGAATTGCAGTGTACCTCAACTACCACAAGAGTCTAACAAGTTAAACACCAACTAAGATGAAAAGAAAATTAAGCCAAAACTCTTTTCTACCAAAAAAAAAAAAAAAAAAAAAAACCTTTAATTAGGGTTAGGGTTAGGGGATTTAGCTCAGTGATAGAGTGATTGCCTAGTAAGCACAAGGCCATGAGTTTGGTCCCCAGCCTACGTACCCCCCAAAAAAACTTTAATCAAATTTTTGAATTACAAATGAAAAGGTATTTATCTTAGGGTAAAATAAACTAAGCCCCAAAATAAACAAACAAATAAAAGAAATTTTAAAGAAAAATATTTACCCAGTGATTCCACTTCTATACATTTATACAAGAGAAACAAAAACAGATATCCATACAACATGTGTAAGAATGTTCAGAGGGATATTTCTTAGTGAAAAACATGTTACTGCTAGGAACTTTTGAAATGATGATGAAGACAATGGATATAAAATTTTTGCTTTTGAGTGGCAAAATATAGACATCTCAGGAAAAAATGAGAAGTATTTGTAATTTTAATTTTTAATCGCTATTAATGTATAAGACATATTGTTTATTTAGGAAGATTTAAAATGTGTTTAATATGCTTTACTCTTAGAATTACCATATTTAATATGCTAAACTTAAAAGTATAGTTTGTATAAAGAATGCTTATCAATTAGTTCCCTGAATTTACCTTTAGATATTTTAGGGATACCAGTATCTTATCTCTATCTCTTCTTAATGAATAACAGGCAAATATTTGAGGGACAAGAGAAAGGGTACTAGTATTTACTGAGTAGTTACTACATACCAGTTCTTCTATTAAGCTATATATAGCTTATATGTGAGAATTGTGAAAGTGTTTTTTTATTTATTTATTTATTTTTTTTTTTTTTTTGTACCGGGAATTGAACTCAGGGCCTCATGCTTGTGAGGCAAACACTCTAACCACTGAGCTAAATCCCCGGCCCCGAAAGTGTTTTAATACACTAGAAAAATCTATGTTTTCCATCCTTTTGCCTTCAGTCTATGAGTTTCTTTTTGCAGGAGGTGTGTCTTCTGTAGGAAATGTATGGCTGCATTTTAACTTTTGATCCAATCTGCCTGTCTGTGTCTTTTGATTGGGGAGTTAAGACCATTGAGAGTTATTATTATAAAGTATTTACTGGGTCATTTCATTGCTTGGTTTTCCAGTTTCTGAATTCTTTGGGTTTTTTTTTTCTTTTGTTTAATTACTGTCCTGGTTAGATATGTACTTTCTTTGGGCTCTTTGGTGCTGGTGGCCTCGCTGTCTTTGTCTAAGATTCTCCTGAATATTTCCTGCTCGTGTACTTTTTTAAGATTTCTTTGTCATGGTAAATCTTTACTTTTCAGTCAGTTTTGGACGCTAATTTTGCAGAAGAGTCGACAACTGTTTTCTTCGGGGCTTAAAAACTTTGCTCCAAGCTCCCCGGCCCTTAGACCTTATGCTGACAAATCCAAACTGTAATTCTAGTAGGCTTGCTTTCATAAGTAACTTACTGCTTTTCTCTAACAGCTTTTAGTATTCTCTCATTTTGTTGAATGTCTGGAATTTTGATTATGATGTGTCATGGAGAGGTTCTTTTCTGGTCATAGCTATTTGGAATTACATATGCCTCTGAATCTTGAATATTGAATTCTTGCCATAGACACGGAAAATTTTCTGCTGTGATTTCAGCGAATAAATTTTTATACTTTTTGGTTTGTCTTTCAATTTTTCCTTTATTCCTACAACTCTGGTGTTGGGTTTTGGTGAGCCATCTACCAGCTGTTGGATCTAGCTTGCCTATTGTAATTTTTAGGGCATCATTCAGTTTATGATCTATTATATCCATCTTGTCTTCAGTTTTTGACACTCTGTCCTTATATTGGTTGACTCTGCTAGACATACTTTCTATTGAATTTTTCATATTTTTTATTCCTGCTTGCTTGGTTTTCATAATGTTTAATTCTTTACCAAACTGGTTATTCATGTCTTATATCACCTTGTTTAACTGTTGATTGTTTCCTTCATAAATTCATCCAACATTTTATTAGTAAAATCCTTTATCTCTTTAATAAAATCCTCTTTAAATTCTCTATAACATCTTATAAACTACTCTAAACATCTTATAAAATTGCTTATGTGTTTCTTCTTTGAGCTTTTTAAACATTTTGACCGTTTGGCTTTTGAGTTCTTTGCCTATAATTTCCTCTACTTTAATGTCCATGAGATCAATTTTTGAGGCAACGGTTTTTGAAGGCACCTTGTTGTCTTGCTTTCTCACATTTCGATTGTTTTGGTGCCACAAGATGAAGATCAGTTAGAGTAGAGAGACTCTGTCCCTACTGTGTATATCTCTTTAGTTAGACTATGTCTTCCTGTAATATGTCCTTGGGTTTGGTTATATTTTGGTGTTTATATCCCTCTTTAACCTACTAAGTGTAATAATGTGAGACTTTTCTTAGTGTCCAACCTTCTTTTGAGACTTGATCCCCAACACCATAAAGAGAGGAGAAAACAAGCTGCAGTAATTGTTGATGATGCAAAGACAGACCAGATACAGTATCAGTATACATAAAAACCAGTTAACAGCAACTACTATGTCACATTGGCAATAGCAAAGAAAATAATAAAATCAGAGATAAACTGGATATTAGCATACTATAAGAACCAATAAAACCTACAACTGTAACATCTTTATCAACACAGATGTTTATCAAAAGAGATCTAAAATAATAATATAGACACAAAGACAAACCAAATATTGGCAAAAAGTAAATATCTACTAAACACAACAACTGTACCACCATTAACAAAATAGAAAAGAGCTGAGCAGTAATAGCATTCCGTCAACTAAATCTCTAAAATTTATTAAAGCTTAATTGTAATCATAACCATAATGATATAATGGAGGGGGTAGGGAAAGGGAAAAATGAAAGAAGTCAAATTTGAAAAAAACGAAAAGATGAGAAAGAGGAGAGAAAAGCGAGCTAAAAAATCCAATGGAAGAATAAAAGAAAGTTAAGAGAATTAGGTAAAAGTAACAGAAAAAGAGAAGAAAAACAAGGAAAAGAATAAAAGAACAAAAGAAAGGAGAAAAGAAAGAAAAATGAATCCAAAAAAATTCCTCCTTGTGTTTGAGCAAGTGGTTTTCCAAATTTAGTAGTCCTCTTTGTGTCAAGAAGCTACAGAAGGCATTCATATTCAGAAGAGCAAATGGGTGAAGGATGATTTTATTGACCCAATATTTGACAATATTAGCTTAAGTCTAGTTCAGTGATTCTCAAACCTGAGCATGCATCATCAGAATCATCAGAAGAGCTGAACAAAGCATGAGCTGTGGACCCCAGTTTTGCATTCTGATTCTGTGGATTTGAAGTAGGGCTAGAGAGTTTGCACATCTAAATTTCCCAGGTGGCACAGATGCAGATGCTGATAACTGCTATTCTGGACAAGCACAATTTGAGAACCTGTAGCCTAACTAACTAGTTGCATTTCCTCAGCTGTGGCTAATTCAGTAACCTCATGGTGATAGCAAGAGGCCTGGCCTCAGCATACTACCAGATGCTTCCTGGAACCTAATACCCCAACAATTCTGCTCTAGTTCTGCAGTTGTTTTTGATAAGAAGGGGGAAGGATTCTTATCTAAAGAGTATTTTGTGAAGTTAGAAAATTTGGACAAGTAATCTCAAAGCAACTGAAAATACCTTACCAACATGAAGTCTTACATTTTCACCTGTTTTCATAATCTAATCAAGCAGAGAACTTACTTTCTTTTGTATTTCTGTCCTTGAAACTTGGCTACAAAAATTAATAGATGCAAACATGGCTGACAGAAAAATTTGCCTTTTTTCTTCAAACTTTTTACTTTCTTTTGCACTCCTGAACAAACGATGAACCTTAATTCACACACACACACACACACACACACACACACACACGGGTATTTGGTAAAAATTATCTCATTCAGTTGCAGGTCTCTTGAGGAAATTGGCTTAATAATCCACAGAGAGTTTGCAGTATTTATCACCATCCAGTATCACAGTCCTTACAATTCTGGATACTTAAAGATCCCCAATTATGAATTTGCTTAAAGAGTCTTTTTCTCTTCTAGTAAATGGTATTTTACCATTTTACAAACACAGAATTTGAATTATAACTTTATGTTTTAGTTACTTTTCTCTCGTTGTTGGGACAGAATACCTGACACCCAAAGTTAGGGGAAGAAAGGTTTATTAGCTCACAGTTTGTAGAAGTGTCAGTCTATAGTCCACTGGGTCCGAGGCAGGGTGGCATGGCAGACCGGCCACAAAGTAAAGTGAGGAACGCCAGGAATGTAGGCAAGGAATGCAAGCAAGCAATGCAAGCAAGCAGCCAATTAGCTTCTTCCTGTATTTTACATTCCATCCAGGCTACCTGTCTCCAGGGCGGGCAGCACTCCCACCCTTAACCCTAATACCCTTAATTTTAGTTTCACATCCTTGATCCCAGCAGAACCACGCCAAACCGATCAATGGATTAATTTAGTAACCACACACTCTAGATCCAGCTATCTCTTACCACATGAGGCTTTGGGGGGGACATCTAGACACAAACCATAACACTTTGTCAGTTTATTTTTCTCATTCTCTTTTTGAAAACTGGTGCTGCAATAAAAAGATTCTCCTTATCTTTCGTAATTTTTATTCTTCTTTTTTGTAGCTGTTTTCAAGAATATTTAGCATTATGATATCAAGAAGTCAATCTGAGCCACGGAATGCACATCTTACTAGTCATGAGATAGTCGCATCTTCTCTTATAGCATTCATCTTATTTACACCACTAATCAACACATTCGACGCAACCTTAATATTTAAAGGATGTTATAATAAAACTAGTTGCTGTATTCACAAAGACAGTGTTGTGTCATTTTATGAAAGTTGTTAAGATTAGTAGAGAATGCAAACTTGATTAAAAAACAAACACTTTGTTTGAGGTACCAGAGCCCAAGCAAAGTGAGGAAGTGTGACACAGTGATATGACGCAAGAGGAACGAGTGAAGCACAGGGAGTTTGAAGAGGGTCCCCGCGGTTGAGAGCAAAGTCACATGTGTAAAAGTAGTCCAGCTAGGGAGGTCAGCACCTGTGAGGTAGGAGGGACCCTCCTGGGAGACCTTGCTCTCTGACTACTCTCCTACCATCCCCTGCATCACCTTTGATCCCTACAGCTTTCCTGAATTTAAATTTTTGCATTTTCTGTTCCTTCTGTCTAGGTTTTCCCCAAAACAGTAGCACAGCTTTCTCCTTTCCATGAATAAATTCTTTACCAAATGCCACCTCCTCGGAGAGCTCTTCCCTAGCATATTTAAAATGCACCCTCATTATTATTAAAATCTACATTTTTTCTCTCAACCCATCTTATTTTTCTTCATGGTACTTATGGGTATCTGAGAGTAATTATTTACTTGCTTGTTTTACCTGTTTATGATCTGTCTCCTCTATGTAGACAAGGTATGTTATCCTCTGAGCCTCCAGGACTATAATGCTGCATGTTGAATGAGTGGACACAACAATATTGACAGCCAGGTGCTGACTACTCACTTTTGCTGACTCATTAATTATATGTCCTTGTACACACACCTCAGAGGACATAGGACAGAAGTTTCTGCCTCAGAAAAAAATATATATTACTACTTATGCAGGAACTCTAGCATCACACAAAATAAATAAAACCATAGCCCTCAAATTATAAGCATAAAGAAGGGATAGGGGATGAAAAAGGGAATTAAGATGTATTATGTACATGTACCAACTCCCTGCAAGGAATGTAAATCTTATGTACTACAAACATGTACTAATGAAGAAAATTATCTGAAAAAATTAACCTGTGTCTTAAAGAATGTCACCCTCTTGATACTGACGCGGATCTCTTCTGTTTTGTGTGTCCATGAACTGTATTTGATGCATAGAATGTTCGGGACAATAAGAAGGTCTATGAAGCAGGAAGAGGAAGAAAAGTATCATGAAGTTAATAAATGAAGGGAATAAAGAACTTGTGGAAAAGTCAAACCTGATTGAGAGAAAGATGAAACAAGGTGAGGATACAGTAGGTATATGGAATGATTTCCAATCTTTTGACTGCCATAATAGGAAGAGCCAAGAACACAAAAGGAATCTTAAGAAGCAGAGTTTAAAAATCTGCCTCAAGGGCTGGGGATTTAGCTCAGTGGTTAGAGTGTTTGCCTCGCAAGCATGAGGCCCTGAGTTCGATTCCTGGTACCAAAAAAAAAAAAAAATCTGCCTCAAAACCAAGCACGTACTCCATTCCCCATTAAACTTGCAATGGTTCCCTACCTTATAGAAATGGCATCATAAAAAATGAGAAAAAAACTCATGCAAATAAAGTAAATAGAAATTAAAGGCAGGGTCAGTTTAGGTATAATTTACTACACAGTCATAGGGTGAAAGTTTTCTGGACAAGGTGTTTGAGCTATGAGGAATGACATGAAATGAAAGGATGTAGTCACAAAATGTTTCTGAGGGTGACATTTGAGAGTCTCCAGCCGAACATTTGAGAGGGCTTCTGCGTACCACTCACCCATTGCTTCTCCCACAACTCTCAGTTGGTTTTAGATAATAAACCATGTAATTGCAGTTCCGTGTTATTCTACTTAGCCTATACCTTAGCATTTCTGCTTGGAAGGAAAGCCTGGATTGGGAATGCTAGCTAAAAGATGAGATGTACAATGAAATCTTAATTTTTTTTAATTGGTGCTGGGGATCAAACTCAGGGTCTGAAATCTTAATTTTAGATTTAAAAAGTTTTAAATAAAGCATGTCCTACATAATATTTGTGATACTTATACTAAAATAATTTGTCATTAATCTGAAATTCAAATATAATTTGATATCCTACATTTGTCTTTGCTAAATCTGTCAACACTACTCCACATCAGGGACCCAGATCTAAGAAAGGATTAAGTTTTGTTTTGCTGGTACCTTGGGTTGAGAGTACAGAGCAATTAGAAGCCCCACTGTAAAGACCTGTTTTCTTAACTAACCAGAAGGCTAGAATCCTCCCAGGAAAAGGAGTTACACTAAAGTTTTTATGTCTTTCTGTATTCGTGTCGGCCCAGCTAGCTGTACGCTTGCATGAACTGCTGTGTATTCATTCTTCCCTTCCCTGAGTCTTCTATTCTGATTTATTTTGATTCTAAAAGTAGTCTGTTGAGAGAAGGTCTCATGGGGCAAGGACATGCTTGCCTTACTCATTTATAAATTTCCTGCTAACATTTTCATTATCGACAATTGTATTACAGAAGAATTTTTCTTCCAATTGCTGGCCAATTTTCTCCCTGAATTCTAGGTGACCTTTTATCTATATATAAAGCCACTGAGAGCTAATCTTTTTGCCATTACTTACTAATGTAACCGTGGAGGAGAGGGAGCAGAATGAAAATTCCAGGATTGAAAACTCTATGAAAAGAAAAATAGTTGGCAACAAAAAGTATGAGAGGTGGTAACGTTTGTATCTCAGCATATGGGCTGAGCTCAGTAATGGGCTATTAGGAACAATAATTCTTCAGCTGTCTACACAGCAAGAAGGCAGTCGGCCTTCTGGAGGCCTTTAATTCTGCTAATAAATATTAAAGTTTGGTAACAGGGAGTTGTAGGACTCAAAGCTTATGAATTAGGAAAGGATTCAATATCACACATGGAATATACTATTAGAATTTCTTTTTTTGAGACACGGTCTCTCTGTGTAGTTCAGGCTGGCCTTGAACTCACAGCAATCCTCCTGCCTCAGCCTCCCAAGTGCTGAGACTACAAGCATGTGCCACCATGCCCGGCACTATTAGAATCTTAATAGCATCAGTTCAGGGTAACTTGACACAGTATTGGTGTTAGTCTTAATCTGTTTTTAAACATTGGTGTTACTAACATTTTGAGCCAGATAACTGTCTTGTGAGGGACTGTCCTATGCTGTAGGATATTTAGAAGAAGACCCGGTCTCCATTTATTAGATGCCAGTAGCACCTTCCATTGTGGTAACCAAAAATGTCTTCAGTCATTGCCAAATGTCCCTTGGAAAGCAAAAATTGGAGGGCAAAAATTAACCACTGAGAGCCACTGGTCCAGAAGAGAAAAGTAGTGTTTAACCTTGAGCAAACATTAGAAGTACCCATGCTTCATTTCAAATTAGAAATTCCCTAGACCCACCCTCAAAGATTCTTATTTGTCTGGATTGGAGCCCAGGCACTGATATTTTGTAACAACTTTTTAGGCACGTGCAGTTAGAGTCAGGAACCTTTGAGCTAGATCTTCTTAAAATGCTTTGTTTGCCAAAGGCTCCCCCTTGGAACCTGGGCAGAGCTGAGTTCGTGGGTGTGGATCAAATGACCTCTGCTGTTGAAGAAGAGTAATGGAGGAAAAGTATGATGATACTGGGTCTAGCAGGTCTCACTCATCTCAGTTTAACTTATTTTAAACTGCATTTTAAAAAAAGCAATCTTAGAATTTTAGGCTGTGGTTGTATTAATAATGTTGCAAGACAGGAAAAGGAACAGAAGAAAAATTGAGAAATTTCAGAACTCTGGGTTTTTTTTTTCTTTTTTGCTGAAACAAAGAGGAGGTTTTTATTTACTGGTTTCTTTTTCGTTTTTGTTGTTTTGTTTGGGTGCTGGGGATCCAACTCAGGGCCTTGTGCTTGCTGGGCAAGTGCTCTACCACTTGAGCTAAATCCCCAATTCCCCTTTTCTGTTTTTAAAAAGTCTTCCATGAAGTTTATCTCATGTGCTCTCCAGTTATTGCTTGGGAACTGAGCAACAGTTTTCAGGAGCACCTCTGGGGTACCCTCCAAATATTTAAAGACAGTTACCCTGTGTGACTTTCCTAAAGCCTACACAAACTGGGCAGTAAAGGTTAGCCTGCTGCTCAGCTTTGACGTGCAAGGCAGGCAAGTATTTGCTTCTGAGGGCCTCTTCAAAGGGGGAGAACCCAGAGATATTCTAGAGAACTGGTTTACACTGCTTACTGGGAACAGTCTTCCCAGAAACATTCTGCAAGGCATAAAATGTCCCTCTGACAATGAGGAGGGGACAAAGAATGTGGCTAAAGAATGCAAATTTAGTGCAGAAACAGGTGGCAGAAAGACAGTCTTTAAAATTAATGATGCTTAATAATCACTAGGCTGCAGCCACAATCTATTCTACAATGGTTCAATAATCCTCATATTTTATTTTTATAACGTCATTAAGTCCTGTTTAAATAAATGCTAGATGTTAAAGTATGACTTTACAATGAGTGATGGATAATATGCAAACTGCTCTTCACGGAACAGGATTAGTGATAATACCTTGCTCGATCATTTACACTAAGAATAACTTGCACCATATGCTTCTTTCATATGGACAGTGCTTTGCTTTCTCTTCTATCACTACAGGAAACTTAAACATTCACCTTAGTTCTACCCGGAAAAGAACTCTAGGATGAAAACTTACATCTCAAGAATCTTATTAGGACTCTCCTGCTCCTCGACTGAAAGAAAGTAAGTGCAATCAAAAAAGACCAGGCCAGGAGTGACATCAGCCCAGGTACAGGAAGAAGCACTGCTGGAAGCTTGTGCTGCGGAGATGCAAGGCTGGCGACGGAAGCAGCAGACCACTGCAAAAGCCCCGTCTGCAGCCCTAGGAGAGAAAAGGCTGGTAAGAGAGAATAGAGCAGAAAGAAGAACAGATAGTATAATATGAAAGTCAGGAGGAAAAGAAAGTTCAACCTAAGAATTTAGAACAAACGGGACAAATAATGCACGTAATAAGCCCAGGTAAAGCAATAAAAAGCTGTCAGTAAAGAGATTCAAACTCATTGATAGTGTAGGGACAGGGGTCCCCATAGGCAGGGAAAAGATAGGGTAAAGGCCTCCTCAGACTTTAAACATAAAAGCAGCTACATTCCAACAGTTAAGGAGATAAAGGCAAAGAGACTTATTCCGGGAAGGCCCCAGGTAATCTGATTAACATACAGAAAGCAAACTCTCCCTTTTGACTCTTTAACTAGCCCTAAGGCACCCACGCATAAGTTTGCCCTCTGCCAAAAGAAAAAGGTCACAGGGCTGAGGGAAATCAGGCAGAGGTGACAGACAAGCCCAAGAGCCAATCAGATTCCAAGGGCTGACCCAAGGGAAAAACCTCAATAAAAAGGGGCTACAAGGAAAGGCCCACAAGTGTTTTGCTTTCCAATGCTCCCTGCTCGTGGAGCAGCTATCTATCATCTCCTTTCCCCTCTTTTTCACCACTTTTAAATAAATTGTCTTCTCTTAAACTCGGTTTCTTTATTTTTTTTAAACCAAGAACATGTATTGGTACATTTTACATGTAATGGTCACATTCATCACATTTATTTTGTACCTGTACATGATGCATCTTGGTTCGCCCCCCTCTTAGTTCTTTACTGTAGCTGGGTTTACGATCGCCGGGAAATATATTTTCTAGCAGGACAGCAGGTCACAGTCCACCTCCGGACGTAACAATAGCAGGGAATGGATTTTCTCAGATACCTTTTCTCATTCTTTCTGGAGCTGGCATTTTTGACACTGAAGTAATTAAATGGGACCATTTATGTTATATAACTCAATTCTGAAGGAAATGAACATTCTTTTGGTACAAAAAGCAGACAATAATAGTTCTTCATAATCTGGAAGATTGTATGTGTGGTAGATGTTTCAGTAATGCCCTAGAACCCAGGCAGGAGGTTCTGTTTATCTGCTCCCTATTCTTCAGAGAGCCTGGGCACATAAGAAACAAACACAAATAAATATATTGAAGAACACGCTGGTGCCTCTCTCCCCAGGATCCAGTGCTCTGTGCTGGCACATGACACACAACTATAAACATCTGCTTTCAAGACTCATACCATTCAGGGACCAGAGCAATGCTTCCCACAACTCTAACTCCACAACACTAAAACAAAAGGCAAGTGCATCTGAATTCCATAAAGGTGTGTGGGTTGTGCCAGTGCTGAAATCTGAAACAGATACCACATTATGTAGTGGAGAGTGTTTGAGTGGCAGAAGCATTTAGGTAAGAGAAAAGACAAATTAATTAACTTGTCGGATCCTTCCTCTCTGATAACATGAATCCAATAGATTCTTGCATAATGAAGTACAGTTTCCCAGAAGTACCATGCATCTATTTTCTTGCTTTTCTTCATATTTCAATTTGTAGTTCAGAGGTACTTCTGATTAAATCCGTCTTTGAAAATGAAACATAGTTGTTTAAGTACATTTTGATACATCAAGCTTTTCATATATATATATTTATATATATACATATATATGCTTAGATGTAATATGGTTGAAATATTGGCAATTAGATGGACATAGAATATGAAATATACTTTTATTGTGAAACTAAGATTTATTAAACATCAAAAATTATTAGTTCAGTTTTAAATAATTTTCAATATTCTTTTTTGATACTTTGTATGTTTTTTCTTTAATTATGTTGGACAAGTTTGAAAATATATTTGATAACTGTAGTATTAGAAAAACTTTTTTGAAAAAGTACATGAAAAATAATTTTTAAAATTTTAGCCTTGTTCTAGTTCACATTTTATCAAGATGTTCCTAAATTTTCTATACTTCAAATATAATTATGTTGGATTATTTAATCCTTTAGCAGATTTTTCTATTGCTGCCATAATAAATTACCACAGTTTACTGGCTTATAACAACACAAATTTATTGCCTTATCATGTTGTAGGTTGGAATTCCAAAATGGATCTCACTGGGCAAAAATCAAGAGCCACATCCCTTTCTGGAGGCTCTAGGGAAGAATCCACGTCTTGGTATATTATCAGCTTCTGGAGGCTACCCATAGTCCTTGGTTCACAGCATCCTCCCAAGCCAGAAACAACAGGTTGAGTCTTCATGTCACATCTTACTGACTCTTCGTCTATTATCTCATCTCTCTTTGAATGCAGCTGTGATACGTTTTCCACTTTTAAGCATTCATGATTAGATTGTGCCTCTTAGAACCATATAGGATGATTCACCCCATCTCAAGATCTTTAATCATATCTACAAAGTCCCTTTGGCATGTAAAAGGGTCCAAAGTTTAGGAAATAGAGACCTTTAGGAAGTTATTAATCTGTCTATTATAATCACTGAGAATAAGTGCAAGCCAATATTATAACGGCGATAAAATATACAAATGTGAAATTCAACAAGGGCAAAAAAACGTGCAGAGAAAAAATGAGGCTGGCTTCACCCTCAGGACAGACCAAAGGGCTAGCCAGTTTCCTTCTCCTCTCCCCCAACAAGTCATAGGCCCGTTCCCTCTCCAGTATCCAAGGTGGAGTCCAAAAAAGACAATACTGACAGGAGGGAGTAAGAGTTGAATAAAGGAGCTGCAGAGGAAAGAAAAAGAAGATATGAAAGGGAAAGTTCCTGGCATAACTCTGTTCTTGGAATGGTGGCCACAGGGTATGCAAGCCCCAACAGTCAGGAAAAGGTTAAAGAAACCAAAGAAACAAGCCCACTCACTCTGTGAATTCTGTATTGGTTAGGAAATACTACTCGCCAGAAATACCACACCACCTGAAGCAATGTCCCTGATTCCATGTAGGTTCATGATAATGGCATTTTATTTTAGTCTGTACCTACTACGTTCCAAAGTAAGAGGGAGAAATGGTAGGTTCATACTTCAAATTTTCCACCTTACAAAACACAATCGAAGCAGAAAGCCAGGCAAAAAGCAGAGATTCCTTACTAATAATCTTTGTCCACAGAATGTTTGTTAAGATTCCTTGTGAAGGTAGGACTTTCTAATTAGGTATACTGTATATGTTTATGAATTCAGTTAATTGTTCACTTGTAGCGGGACATTAGCCATTCTCAAACAAATCACTGCTATTATAAATTCCAGAGAAGAACCATAAAAGGATACTTATTATAACAAAAATAAACACATATGGATGGGACTCCAATCACCAGATGTTTACTAAATAAATGCCCCCATAGAAAGGTAGTTAATCTTTAATTTCACTAATTATTGAAAAAAGCAACCAAAGAGTGTGTTCAAGTCAGTTGATCATTTTTATTGGGTTGTTTTCTTTTTATTCACTTGTAAAAGCTCCCTATATATTCTCAATAGAAAGGCTTTATCAGGTAGGCATTTTGCAAATATTTTCTCCCAATCTGTGATTTAGCTTTTCCTTTTCATGATAGTATCTTTCAAAGAACAACAACAAAAAATTTAATTCTTATTAAGCCTAGTTTACAATGTTTTACTTTTATGATTTGTGGGAATTCTTTCTCCTATGAAATCCTTATTTACCTCAGGTTAAAAAAAGATTAGTTCATATTATTTTCTTTGAGAACTTTTATATTCTTATGTTTTGAATTTAGGTTTCTGATCCATTTTAGGTGGCAAATAAGCACATTTAAAAAGATGTATATCATCATTAATCATTAGGGAAATTCATTTTAAAACCACAAGGAAATGCTATTGTATATGTATGTGTTTGTATGTCTCTGTTTATGTGTGTGTAATATATGCATTAGAATGAAGAATGACTGGAACCTTGTACAGTGCTGGTGGAAATGCAAAGTGGCACAATCACTTGGGAAAACATCCAGGAAGCTGTACTGATGGAGTCTTAAAATGGAAGATTCTCAGGGGAAAAAAAAATACTTCATTGCTTTCCCTGTCCTGTCCACTATGAGAAATGAGGAAAAGTGCAAAATATACCCCAAAAAGGAACTTGTCTGTATCCTTCTTAGAATTTTCCCATGATAATAATTACCTTGATAATATAATAGTGGGTTTTTATTATCAGCTATCTAGCGATGAAATTTTATTGCTCTTTATTGCTTTCCTCTTTATTCTTCCCTCTTTGTTGCTTTTTCCTATTAAACAAACAGTTATTAAATGTATATATTCTCAGTATAAAGATTTAAACAACACAAAAATAAAACAAACCTTGAAAGTATACATCCCTCCATTCTTACCCTAACCTCCATCTCTTAAGAATAATTCATTTTACTTCCTAAATGTTCTTATAACTCTTGTTCAATATTTCTACATGTATGTACATACATATAGATATATACAAATTTAGATCCATTTTTTTTTTTTTTTTTTTTGTGGTGCTGGGGATCGAACTCAGGCCCTTGGGCTTGCAAGGCAAGCACTCTAATCACTGAGCTAAATCCCCAGCCCCTCCATTTTATTTTTTTAACATGAGTGGAACTGTATTGCGGATACTGTTCTGTAACTTGGTTTCTAACTAAATAACATGTTTGGGAGATTATGTTTATAAAATGAGGCTTAGAAAGAACTTGTTATTGACCTCTTATCTCTCTCTCTATATATACGTGTGTGTGTGTGTGTGTGTGTGTGTGTGTGTGCGCATAAACTCATTTTTAAATAAAATTTGGCAGAGTATTCTAAAATATGGAATACTCCCATATAGGAATTGTAAATAACTCCTATAACTTATTTATCAGTTACCACTCCCCTACTGATAGGCATTTAGTTTTTTTCTAAATTTCCTATAATTAAAAACTATGCAGCTGTTAACATACATATATCCATGTGCATTTTTTGCAGTAAGCATTCATATTTACTTAGTGTGGATTTCTAGCAGTGAAACTGCAAAAGAGTCAGAGGGTGTAGATATTTTTATTTTTTAAAGTACAGTTATAATTTGGTAATTTACCAAAATATTATACAGTATATTTTCACATCAACAGAGTAAAAGTGTACCTGTTTTACTACAACCTTACCCTCAATAGTTCTAACCAATAGTTTCATTTAATGTCAACCTCATGGATGAATGGTAATATCACATTGTTGTTTTAATTTATGATTTTCCAATTGCCAGTGAAGCTGAACATGAGTCATTGGCTTTCTTATTCCAGAAACTGTCTGTTCATATTCTTTGCTTTTCTGCTCTTGAGCTATTATCTTATTCTTACTGATGACATGAGCTCTTCATATATTCATTTATGTTTCATTTATCTTTTATATGCCTGACAAACATCTCCAAACCAACACTTGATTTTTTTGTTTATGGTATTTTTCATCCTACATATATTTTTACTGTTTATTCTTATGTTGCTTTAATCTTTAGTTGTGTACATCTTTATCATACTTAAGTTACTTTAATATCCTTAAAACAAATTCTACACAATATGTTTCATTTGTATTTCTAGTAGTTCCCTGAGAAACACATGTTAAAAAAAAAGAATAAACTTTCTTTAATCTTTTGTAGGTGATAATTAATCATTGGGGACTTTCAAATAATGATTGTAAAGGAACTCTTCAAGTTGGTAACTTAAGGATGTTTCTTAGGTCACAGCATTCATTGGTAAGCCTATTAAGATTAATAGATGGAGGAATGGCTAGCTGTACAGCTATAGGTATTGCAAGGGAGTCCACTTGGATATTGTGTTAGCTTTCTGTAACTGTGACAAATACTTGAGATAATCAATTTAAAAACAGGAAAGGCTTATTTTGGCTCATGATTTCAGAGGTTTCAGCCCATGGTCACTTGGTTCTTTCACTTTAGGCCTGTGGCAGCACAGTACAACATGATGGGAGTGCATGGCTGAGGAGGCTTGTTCATCTCATGGCAGCCAGGAAGCAAAAAGAGAGACAGGAAGGGGTCAGGGTCCCAAAATTCCCTTCAACTTCCTTCTACTAGGTCCCACCTCTTAAAAGTTCCATAAACTCCCAATAGTGCCAGACCCTGGCAACTAAGCCTTTAACTCATCAGCCTTTAGGGAACACTTTCATATCATAGCAGATATGATCCAAAGATCAAAATACACAATCGAAGGCAAATCAGGACAAACACTAGCTTGGGGCCATCTAAGATGAGATGACTATTATGGTTTGACCCAAAATATCCCCCAAAAGCCTCACTGTACTGAAGGCCTGGTTGCCAGGCAATGGGATTTTGAGAAGTGACTGGATCATGAGGGCTCAAACTTCATCAAATGAACTTATCCTTTGATGAATTCATAACTTAATGACTTTATTAGGAAGTAGACCAGACAAGGTAAGTCCCTGAGAGGGGGGTTTGAAGGGTATATTTTTGCCCCAGCTCCCCACCTTTCTCTTCTCTTCTCCCCTCCTCCCCTCCCTTCCCCTACTCTCTTCTCTCATCTCCTCTCTTCTCCCCTTTCGTCCCAACATTTTGGCTGTCATAAGGGGAGCAGTTTTGCTCCACTATGCCCTCCCTGAAATGATTGTCTGCCTCACCACAGGCCAAGAAACAGTGGAGCCTGCTGACCATGGATTAAAACCTCTAAAACCATGAACCAAAATAAACCTTTCCTCTTAGTGATTTTTCTCAGGTATTTTGCCACAAACAATGAAAAGCTAATTAACATACTGACAACTATGGAAAAAGTTGAGCCCAGTACAGTGATGGGCAATCTAGAGACAAGGAGTAATGACAAGACGAAACAAGCAGGGAGATGAGCAACAGGCAGCTACTGTCAGTGAAGCATGTGAAACCCAGGGATCAGTTTGAGGCTACAGGTAGTCACTTGGGTAGGAAGAGAAGGAACTGGAGTTCTATATCAGTGCTTCTCAAAGGTTAATGAATGTTTCAGTCACCTGGGAATCATGTAAAAATGTAGATTCTAATTCAGTGAGTCTAAGGTGAGGTTTAAGACTACATTCCTCCTATGTTCCCAACTGATGCTGATACAGCTTGTCCCGGAGCCACACTTTGAGTAACAGCACTTGAGAAGTCTTGTGCCTTCAGGCACAGAGAGTCCTACTTATCAGACCCACAGAAAAACAGGAGAAGAATTTGAAGAGTATTGTGATACAGAAGTCAGAGTATTAGGCAGGCACTAGTTCCCTCCAGCTATGGTCAAGGTACCTTTCTAGAATGTATGGCTGATCCTGTGCATGGGAGCCCAGCAGAATGCTAAGGATGAGGTAACACCACAGAGGCTGGGAGATAGGCAGGAACAGAGCAGTTACATCCTGCTGCTTTTGAATTTGCACATTCAGTAGAATAATAACAGCAATAAACTGTACATAGTATCTGTGTTCTCAGTATCTTGAAGCCCTTTCACATACTGCTACTTTCACTAATGGGGCTCTTTGCTGCTATCTTTACTTTTCCCTTCAGCTCTCCACAACTTGGCTTTTCACACCTCCATCAGAAGGTGGCTAGCAGAAATAAAACGTGCTGGAATAAAAACCTGTTCATTTGTCTATTTGTTGTCAAGACTGGACAGGGAGGAAATTGAATATAGTTTTTAGGAAAAGATTTTCAAACTTTTTTCCCCTGTGGGTCATTTAGATGAACTAGAAGATCTAGTCTCACCTACAACTTGGGTTCCCACTTTTCAATTAAAAAGAACTCAGTGCTTTAAAATAACAATTATTATAGTAATTATTATTATTATTGGCAAAAATAATGAAGATGGTACAAAGATGATACACGGTACAAAAAAATTTGTGTCCATATCATAGCATACAAGTAGATCACTATGAAGTAGCTTTTCCCAACCCAAGATTAAAATCTACAGAATCTGTATTATTTTCTTATGCAGATGATCACAGACCATTGGAAGGGTCCCATGGCTACAGAGATTTAAGGACTATATTATTTAAGGATTACTGGTCTGAGGGAAGACTTCAGAGTTTACGTGCTAAGAAACCTTGAAGGTCCTTGGAAGCTCCAGCCTCCAATCCCGTGTTAATCAAAGAAGCTCCACTTTACCCTGTTTTCTGTATCAGGCTACTGTATATCAGGCTTGAAGAAAGGGTTCCAGGCTAAAGTGGAATTTGAGAACCACTACTTCAGTCAAACTTCTGGGGAATGGGGATATAGCTCAGTGGTAGTGTGTACTTTGTAGGCATGAAGCCTTGATCTACAGAACTGGAAGGAAAATAATCCACCATGCAGGGTTACATTTCTGGGTATTGTCTCTGATTTGATTTATTCACACTATACCATCACCCATATATATAGATAATAGGAACAATTTAAGTTTGCAGAGAGGTATTCTTAAATTCCTTTACAAGGTAAAACTTATGCTGGAAATTACTTTGAACAAAAACTGGTTCACAAATGCTGAGAGCAGTGTCACTGGGAATAACATATAAACAATAATGAAGCATTCTAAGAGGGAGGAGTCTCAGGTATTATGAGAAGTTAGGCATTTGGATATAACACTCCTGACTTTGAGGTCTCTTTTTTAAAAATACAATTTCATTGTATTTATAAATCAACGTCCAAAGGTACAAAATGGTTCTATAATAAGAATGAGATGCTGTAGATAATGGGACTAATTGAAACACGGTAGGTAACAACATAGACTTTCAAGTCTTATTGTTATGGGAAGAGGACAACAAAGAAAAAATACACAAGAACAATGGAAGTTATTGAATATTATTCTCCAGACTTACTTGTACAATCAGTCATGATATCAAACAAAGGATAGTTTCTAATGATCGAAGTACAGTAATTAATAAAGATGAACCGTGATGATCCCCACTGCTTTTTCTCCTCAATAGAACAACTTAAATAAAAAATTTCTGCAGAATATTAGTATGTAGTTCAGAAGGGTTTCTGAAGTTATATTTTCAAATTATAATTTATTCCACAAAAAGATTTACATCTTTGCCAGCCTCTGGATTGAAAATTGATCAAGCTCAGCTCCAATGGCAGCAAGTGAAGTTCTCACTCTCAGACTCATAAGACCATCCCTCAGATGTTTTGTGAAACAGTAATTAATTTCATTACTGAGGTACTGATCCATACTTGTATCCAGCATCCTTTCAACCTAGCTTTGTCTGAATTGAAGGAAAGGTTCTAAGGAATCACATTTGTCACTGGTAGTTAAAAACTGATGAAATGGCCTTGTCTCTGTTTCCATGTGACAACAGGTTGCAAGTATTGTGGTTACATCTCCAAATGGTAACCAATCCCCAGTGACCTCCCAGTAGGATCCCCTGGACCATGCTCCTGTGTCTCCTGTTGAAGAAATGTGTAAAGGGGAATCAAAAACCCTTTTGGTGGAGTAGGAAACTTCCACTCTCTTTCCTTTGGTAATATCTTGCAATCCAGAAAAGGCTCTTATAGAATGAAGCAGCCAGATTCTTATTTTCAGGACTCACCTTAAATGTTAGTTCCTCTGAGAGGATAGCCCTGATTGAAATTAAAACTCGGTACTACTGTACTTTTATCTATGTAATCCTGTTCTTTCCTATTGTGGGTTGAACTGTGACCTCCAAAAAGATAAACTCTAGTCCTAATCCCAGGTATTATGAATGTGACCTTATTTGGAAATGAGGTCTTTGTAGAAGTATTAAATTACAAGGAGGTTCTTCTAAATTAGGATGGGCCCTAATTCCAATATGACTGGTGGCCTTGTAGTAAGAGAAAAATTAAGACACAAAGAGAGAGAGACACACACAGGGAGAATGCCATGTGATGATGAAGGCAGACACTGAGTTACACCACCATAAGCCAAAATCTGCCAAAGATTGTCAGTAGCCACCAGAAGCCGGGGAAAGGCCTGGAACCTGGGCTCCCTTTGAACCCACAGGAAGGAAGTCACCCTGCCAACTCTTGTTCTCTGATTTCTGTCCTCCTAAACTACAAGAGAATAAATTTTTGTTATTGTAAGCCACCCCATTTGTAGCATTTTGTTATGGAAACTCTAGGAAATATACACATTTTCCTTCTCAGCACTTATAATTTATTTTGGCTTTATTTGGTGATTATTTGATTTGTGACTATCTCCCTATGGGATCATAAGCTTGAGGAGACTTGCATCTAGTTTGTCCTTACTATTGTTTACCCCTCACCAACACAATGCTTGGCCCATGGGTGTTGAATAAGTATTTGTTGAGAGAATGAATATGCTTACCAGAAGAACACTGAACTGATAAATCCAACTTCAAGGTGCCTGATAGCTTCAGCTCCAAAGGACCCATCTGATTTCAGTCTTCTATTACATGTTTCCTAGGTGTGTGCCATTTGTCTCTTCTCCTCACCCCCAAGTTTGTTTCACAGCAGAACCCTTTTTTCATCTGTATAAGCTTCACACCACCTAAGATTATTATAGGCAGCTCAGTTAGATAGAAAGTAATATATAATCAGAGAGGGACTGGGCTCTCAAGGAAGTCAGTGGAGAATAAAGACAGAATTGTGGCTGGAGGCACATCTGAGGAAGGCCAGGCCTCAAGATAGAGAAGTAATGACCAGGCCTACATGTCTCCCTAAGGCATAAACAGCAACTTAGAATTATTCTGTAATTAGCATCACCTGGTCCAGTAAGTCCAATAGGGGTCAGTTGCCCAGGTAGGTGACCAGAACATCTGGACCCACCCCTTCCCCAAAACACCTTTGTTCTTTCCATGTACCATTGCTACATGACTCATTTCCCTATTGGATCAATATTAGTTAAGCAGCTATATTTGTAATCCTATAGGTTGATTATAGTTTGATCCACATTGTACCCACGTTGTGACTGTGCTGTATAAATTACCCCTGACAAAGGCCCTTAGTGGCATCCCACTTTCAGGACCCCTCTTGTCTCTCAGGAGCTATCTCCCAATAAACCTTTCCTACTTTTAACCTCCGTTTTTCCTTAGAATTCGTTCTTTGGTTTTGGGGGACACGAAATCAACATACCTGACATCTAGCAGGTTGGGAGTTATGTTTCTCCTATACCAAGATGATATTTCACACATAATGGAGGTGCAATAAGTATTTTTAAATAGGCAATGAATACAATTTCTAGGTTTCCTAAGATGTTACAACTGACTGAAACTATTTAACACATTATTTAATGATAAAACTACAGTTAATTATGTAGTCCTGTGTATAAATGCTTGTAGTTGGTTTTTATTAAATACACACTTTGTGGTAAGAGTTTGTTTTGCTTCCCTGCACAGAGACCATGGAAATCCTCAGAAACAAACTGCTGCCCCAGAGCTAGTACCTAACACAAGCATTTTTAATCCTTGAGGTTTTTCTGTAGCTAAGCAATGTTTTTTCAAATGCAATAACACTGATATGCAGACACATTTATTGTCCACTCACTAAGTCATTCCTCAATATGATTACAGTATGCCTCCCTGAATGTTATTAAAAACCAAGGTCTCATTTTTCTAGGATGGGTTGGATGAAGTTCTGCATGAAAGCAAGTAATGGAAAGTATGATTTCTTAAGCCCCCTTTGGCCTTTTTTTTTTTTTTTCCTATTCTCTTGAGCTACAACCTAGCTGGTCTACTTTCAAAGTCAAGGAATACTTCTTGCAAAACCATGACATCTCTTGAGTAACTTACTTTTTTCTCAATACATATTTCCAAGAGTTTAATAAATATTATTTTTGCAACTTTCTTAGTGGCAAAATAATGCGTCTTTGGTGTATGCTTATCTTTTGCTTTGCTATTAGAGAAGATATATTCAGACTATTTTAAATAAAACTTAGTTCAAGGGCATGCAGCAATCCCGAAAACCTTAAAATTCAAATATTTGGTAACCATGTATACAGCATGTGCCTTCTAGAAACGGCCGTTATTTTAAAAGATACATTGCACCTCATTGTGAAATTTCAGATATCATCTGCATATAATATCTGAAAATTTCCCAAGTTTACAAAAACCTCTCAATGAAACTGCAACCTTGTATAGTCAAAGGCCTATGGAAGTGCAATTTTAGAACTATCTCTTTTTTATTTTCTCATGGGATCTACACCAGTGCAAGCACCTTAAAGCTGATAAATGGATTGCACTTCAACCATTCCTGCCTCACTTGCCTTTCATTTGTCCATTTTTCAAGCTTCACTGAAGTGACAGATTTTATGCTTTATCTCACTGGCCTCTGGTGGCTTTCCTTAGTTCCTTCTTTTCCTGGTGAATTTTTGTTTCATTGGTGAAAAATTCACAATTGTATCTTGGTATTTGAATTTCATACTAAACCATACACTTTAATTAAGTTGCTGTGAGGTCATCAGTTATCATTTTAACAATTAGATAATTATTAACATATCATTTGGGTGCATCAGCAGTTATTAAACCATTCCTCCCCTAGTGAACACCGGGTTATTTAAAAGTGTTGTTATTTTAAATAATGGTTCAATGAATGATTTTGCATATTTAACTTTTTTCTGTTATTTCCCAGAGATATATCCCAAGAGTATAGAGCAATTACTTAGCATGTAATCCTAATAAAAGAAAACAATTTTAAGTGACTTATCTCTTATATAAGAAAAAGTTTGTACAGTTATGCATTGTTTAACAACAGGGATATGTTTTGAGAAAAGCATCATTAGGTGATTCATCAGGCAAACATCACAGAATGTACTTACACAAATATAAATGGTACATCTTGCTACACACCAAAGCATGTATGGTATAGATACCTGGGACAGCCCATTGTTCCTAGGGCCATGATGAAGAACATGAGATTAAATCAAGCAGAAGAGAAAATTATATAATCAAGAGATACAGTAAACATAAAATGCCTGAGGTTGCTGCCAACAAAAGAAGATATAAATGTTTTACTATAAGTTGAAAGAGCACATTCCAACATAAAAAATATAGTATGTCTGGTCATGATGGTGCATACCAATAACTCTGGGAGTGAGGCAAAAGGATTGCAAGTTCAAGGACTTGCCTGGGCAATTTAGCAAGTTAGCAAGACCTTGTTTTAAAAAAATTTAAAAAGGCTAGGGATGTAGCTCACTGTGAAGGCCTTGAGTTCAATTTCCAGTACCAAAAAGAAAAAACAAGGTATAGTATAGTATATTAAATACATAAACCAGAACACAGTCATTTGTTATTATTAGCAAATATTATGTACTATACATAATTTTATATGCTATACTTTTATACAACTGACAACACAGTAGGTTTCCTCCAACATCACCACAAACACATATTGGTATCACTAGGCAATAGAATATTTTCAGCTCCATTATAATTTTATGGGACCACTGTCATATATGTGGCCCTTTGTTGATGTAAAAGACATTACACAGCACATGACTGTATTTGGTTGGATTTAAAGACCCCTTAGTGGCTTTAATCTTCACTTTTTATAGATTCTGCTATAGTTTGGATCTGCAGTGTCTTGTAAAGATCTATGTTTTAAAGGCTTGGTCACCAGCCTATGGTGCTACTGGGAGGTGGTGGAACCTTTAGGAGCTGGAGCTTGGTAGAAGAAAGTTGGGACCACTGTCCCCTGCAATGAAGTGAACAGGTTTCCTCTGCCACACATTTTCACTATAAAGTATATAGCACCTCAGGCTCAAAGCAAGATAGCCAAATGACCACGAAATAAAACCATTAGCCAAAATAAACCTTTCCTCTGGTTGTTTATCTCAGGTATTTGTCACAGTGACGAAAAGCTGACTAACACAGATACTATTTTTAACTAGCCGAGTGACTGCTCAAATCAGCTAAGTTCACCAAATTCTTAATTCCTTTTTATTCACCTGTAATGGATATGTTTCAGCTCCTCAGACTTTGACACCAACTACCATACTAGAAAAGTGAATTCACATAAGCTTCTTATTATTATTTACAAAAAGTCAATCTCTTTCTAATGTCCTCATACATACAGTGATCAGAGATCAATCTTGATCAGTTAATAGAAGTACAACACATGCTAGAAATACCACTGAAAGACCAGGATCATCTGGTCATCTGATAATATTAATGGAGAGAAAAGTTTCATGAAAGAGCATATTACAGCATTCAATTACTTGTTGTCTTTTTAACCAAAGAATCAGTGAGATAAGTCAGTTAGGAGTTGTCATTTGTAAGAGAAATGATGGCTTGGGAGGGGCTATCCTAATGGATTTCTTAATAGCTGAAAGCAAATTCGGCTCAAGGTAGACTCAATAGGATACACCTAGGATCCAGATGTGGGACCCAAAATTAAATAATGACTCCCAGGAATAATTAAGAGTAAAAATGGAGGAGCACTAGTTATAATTAATATTACATAAGTGTGAGGAAAGTTAATATTAAATAAGTTTTGCAGAAGACTAGTATTTATACCAAATACAGTGGCACTGTTCTATAAGGCAAAACACTCTGATCCTATCCCTCTCCCTTCCTATTAATTGGTATTGGGATCTTCAATGTTCAATTATTGTCATAAACTATGGGGCACCTGGAAAATTAAAGTAGATGAAGATATTCAGATCATAGTGAACATACTCGCTATATTGTATATCAAGTAATATAACATAAAGGTAAATATCCGTACTCTTCCCCAGGAAAACTTTTGTGAAGATCTTATTATAGGAGAGAGAATATACAAGTAATGAGAAAAGATAGAAATTTTAGGAGACAGGGCAAGAAAATGTGTGATATCATCTGGAAAACTCTACATGAATTACTTTTGTTCAGCCTTAAGATTAAAATCCAGCTTGCTCCTCCATTGTCACCAGACATCACGAAAGTCAATAAAACCTTCAAAGACTCTTTAAGTCAGACAGACCTCTGTCTTCTCTATGCTATCCTGTGATCCTAAACCTTTGGCATTTCCTACACATCATTTCTCCATGTGTCATACTAATATTTTATTATATGAAGTATTGCACGTGTAATGTTTCAAGTGGATTACAAATGTCTCAAAGCTACTACAAAATTTATGATTTGGATTTGGCAATTATATTTTTTAGATTTTAGACAGTTAAACTCGCTAATTTCTCTAACAATACTGAATGTACTCTTGTGTATCAAAGAATCTTTGGCTATCAAAGCTAGCACAAGCTAGACAAGAAAAGAATTTGACTTCAAAATATATGGAATGTAGAAGAGACATAGTAATATTTGGAACCTCACATGGGCTGGCCAACATTACCTATTCTTAAAGTTATTAATGATATAATTTATAATAAAGAACCAAGTGCTTTCTTTGCCATGAATTCTTTAGATGGGAAAGTTAGGAGCAGAATATCCTTCACAAACTCCTTCACAGGAGTTTGTACTTACTTATGCTACTTCTCTTCAGTGGTCATATTTCTCACTACCTTGGGGAAAATGAGGCTGCTACTGAAAAAATTAACAGAGACAACACTTTACTTATCTGTGAGAGGGACGCTATGTACTAACAAAACCATTTTCTTTTTTTACTGGATACAGAGGAAGATCTCATTTCCTTGCCTTTTTTTAATCTAAATGAGATGTGATCACTTTAAAGAGGTGGTGTGAGCAGGAGTGCATAATTCATGTAGGCCTGGTATTTAAAACTTCCTCAGGTACGATCCTTTCTTTCTTACACTAAACGGTCAACTTCAACTTGGAAGCCATGTAGTAGGGAAGATGGGATTCTGAGTTGAAGGAGCCTGGCTTTTGATTCCATTTTGAGAAGGTCTCCCCCAAGAACAGTGTGTCCAGGAACATTTGCACTGGACCTATTGCGAGCAAGAATTAAATTTCTGTTATGCTGGCTCCTTAAGATATAGGTGCTGTAGCACCTAGCATTAATTATCCTGACTAGTACAACTTCTCTGCATTCACTATGTGGAAAAAAGTTCACTAATATATACTTAGTGAGCTGCCTACATTTTTCACATTCCAATAGTTGCTAATTCTACTTTGCCTCATGTCAAAGGGTGATCACAGCCTAAAGCAATGCTACTCAAACCAACTTAGGCATCAAAATCACCAAAAACCTTTTGAAAATACTGCTCTGGAGATGTCACCCACAAAGATATTGATTCAGTGGTATTTCAGGAGGATCTCAGAAATCTATAGTTTTTCTAAAGCTTTCCATCAGATTCTGATGCACAGCAGTCAAGTTTGGAGATCACTGAACTAAAGCACTAACAAGAGGAAAATAAAAACTATCCCATCCCTTTTCACACCAAGGACAATGCCCTGAACAAAAAATACATTCAATGAAAGCTCACAGAATGGTAGAATTGCTAATACGTGCAAGGACTAGCCTCGAGCAAAATAATAAAGGTGGCCATTTGTTTTTATTAATTCTCCCTCTCCTTTTTCCCTTTGCTGGTGAGGGCTCTGCGTTTCTTTATTCCTCTTACAAATCTACTCAAAGGTAGGACAAGAGAGGAGGGAAGACACGATGCCAACTTTACATACCAAAGAATACAATTAGTGCTTCTCAAACTCTCTATTACAAAAGACCCACGCTAGGCCAATACTTTTGTATAACACAACAGAAATGAATGACTAGAAAATAAAAATCAATGATATTCCAAATACAAGTTCCAATTTTTATTATGCTTTAATATACCTAAAATTACATTTCAGTAAATAAAATCAAAGCAAACATAACACAGGAAAAAATAAGCATCATGGACTGGCCTTCTTGAAGACTTACATACACTGTGCAAACATGGGCATATATTATTAAGAAGCAAAATCCTCTGGTGTGGATATTTCCATTCCCACTAACAAAATATGTAAGCAAAAGGAGCGATACTTTTGTCTTAGGATTTCAGGCATCATCTAGCAAATAATAAGTATGTGTGGAGACAAGGATGTCCAAGGCCTCTCTGAAGCCAGCATGCACATGTCCAGGCCTGTGTTCAGGACTAAAGATTTGACCAGGAAGGACATGGACAACACACACAGGTTCTGAAGGAAAAAACCCAGTGGCAGAAGTTTGGCAGAATTTTCCCACATGGGTCACAGTAAACCATCCAAATCCCTTATTTGAAACAATGTGGGTGCCCCTCTGTAGCTTTGGCTTTCACTATGATATGAAGGCCCTGCTGTCAAAATCCAGTAGCATATGAAGGTACCAAAGGTTTAAAGTGGAGCAATTTTCAAATGTAAAATTAAGCTAAGCTAAACAACTCTGTTCAGGAGCAAATAATTTTGCTATTATATGCAGAGAAAGTTAATCAGGAGGTAAAATGGATAGTCATTAAGAAACAGAAACAAGATGACGGTAAAATTAAATAAATAGATTTTGTACTTAGTAAGAAACAACTTACAGATTCTTTTTCTTAAAATTTTTTTAAAAAATTTATTTTAATGGTATGTTTTAAATATACATAATGATAACATTCATCAGACGGAATTTGTACCTGTACATGATATAACTTGCTGCTTCTTTTTTCCCATTTGGCTCCCCTCCCTTCAGCCCCTCCTCCCCTTATAATCTACAAAAGCTTTATTTCCATTTTTTCTTTCTATTCTTTTTTTCTTGTCCCTCTTTTCCTTTCCCCCTCCCCCCTCCCTTGTTCCCTTTCCTATCAGAACAATTCTTAATAAAGAATACAAGATTTGTAAACATTAGGTTGTATGGAGATAATTCTTGTAACTTTACTATGACAATTTATGTGATGAGAAAAACTACAGATTTTGATTTATTGTTTATTGCCATAGTTCTAAAATTAAATACCAGCATTCTGTTTTGCAAATTTTGGCCTTGAAGTAAATTGATGAGAGCGCTAGAAACAATACACATTAGCATTTTGTTCATAAAATTGTCCAGTAGGTCAGGTTTGGATTTTCTTCCTGCTTCATCCTATTTTAGCAGAGTTCAGTGACTTTCTCATCTTTGTCTTCTATTTCAGTCCCTTCACCTGTCCCTGAACTCTTTAGGGTTTCCTCCCATCCCTGCTATTTTATAAGCTATTGTTAGCCTAGCGTGTTGGTTTCAACTTATAAAACTCTATCTTTACCATTATAATCCAATTTCAGAGCCTCTGCTTCATGGTTGGGTCCTACGACCCTGAGACGCTTGTATGTCTTTAGCCAGGTCTCTGTTAGAAAAGTAAAAAAGAACAATGAAAGCAATTTTTCCCCTAATTTCAGCTATAAATCCTATTTTGCCTGAGTTGTCTGAATGGTGAGTATTCTGTGAAAATAATTCTCTCTAGTGCAACAGAACTGTAAATAATATACATTTATTTCTTATAATCCTATACAACATATCCATTAAGGTTCAAAGCTAACAAAATAGAAGTTATATAGTTATTGAATCATAATATGAATATAGGAAAGAGGAAGGAAATTTCAGGCATAGAGATGCTGTAGTGGGAGAAAGTGTGCTGTGTTAAAGAGGTTACAGGAAGAATTAATGATTCTAATCCAGCAAGAGGCAATTAACTGCTTACTGCAGCCTTAGGAAGGAACACTGAAGACACAGTAATATCAAATGTGATTTTCAATGCCAAGAACTTATTTGTAATTTGGTTTAGGTAAAAAGATATGAAATAAAGAAGTACATGTTTGAGAGCTAAAGAACGTGTTATAGACTCTAAACCTACACTGTTTCAGTACCACAGAGACTAGCCACACTGAGCACTTGAAATGCGGCCAGTCCAAACTGGGATATAAAATATAAATCAGGCTTCTAAGACTCAGGAAAAAAACAAAAATAGGTCACCAATCATTTTAAGTTTATTTTATGCATAAACAATAATATTATGAATATATTAAATCAACTTCATTATCAAAATTCAGTTTACTTGTTTTTAGAAAAATACATAAATTTTAGAAAATTATGTATTTTGCATTTTATTTCTACTGGATAGCATGACTTTAAAACTGTATTTCCAGGAAGGGGAACTTCAGTACAGAATGGACTAATCTGAGCCCCAGAGAAGAAAGAGATCTTGAACAGATATTCCTGACTTGGAGCAGCAGAAAAAGAAAAGAAAAATATGAGAACTAGATTGATGAAATGAAGATCAAGTGGGGTAACAGATAGAGAAGAAGATGCCCTGTGAGACCAGAGAACAGACTGATGAAGAAAGAGGAGGAAGATAGAATGCAAGCAAATTAAACTAGGCAAGAGTTCTGCTGTTCCCCAATAGTCAAAAAGGCAACCCTTGACAATACCTAAGTAAGGGAGATTTTGGATGAAAGCTCAAGTTAAGGAAGAATATTCTAGAAGTGAGTTATTTAAACCTGTCATCATATTAAAAGGTTCTTATATAATCACTATATTCATAATACTATCGCAAGAATTATTTGGCTCAGACACTCAATTAATGATAACAAAGAACAGTCTCATATGCATTCTTATGTTGAACATTGTCAATGTTTGTGGGCTTGGGATCATTTTCAAATGTTATAGCCTGCAGAGACTCTATGATGTCTAATAGGGACAGGAGTTCAGCAAATGGAAAACACAGTAAGAAGGAACTAGAGAAGCTTTAAAGCTACGTGTGATGGCACATGTTTGTAATTCCAGCACTTTGGGAGGTTGAGGCAGGAAGAACATGAGTTCAAGCCTAACTTGGACGACCCTAACTTGGGCGACTTACTGAGTTAGCGAGGTCTTGTCTCAAAATAAATAAAAAATGGGGCCGGAGAAAGCCCTGTGTTGAATTCTCAGTACCACATACACACTAGGGAAAAAAAAAAAAAGAAAGAGAGAGAGAGAAGTTTTGAGATTTTCAGATGCCATCTGAATGAAAGGTCCTCTTCCTCTACTCCTCTAATAAATAAGACACCTTTTGTGAAAGCCCTTTGAAATGCTGACGTGCTTATCAATAAACATCAATTTCTTTTACATCATGTTTGTCTTCTCTATCTCATCTTTTATGTTGGTCCATGATGTCATTGTCACAAATATCTGAGTGAGTGAGATTATGAAATGTGGTCATAAAATAAGTGATTATTTCTAAATTAACCTTGTCACATCGTAATGCAAAGCACCTTTCCCTGGGCTGCAATTCATTTTAATTGATCCCATCAGCATGATATCTGTATCCTGAGAAACTTCCCAATACTCTCTATTTCAAGAGAAGCCAATCAGATTATGGGTTTGTTAGTAATAAAAATTACCAAGGAGCAGTTTGTGCAAAATAAGAGCAATACAATTTCTAAAGAGAAGTAATAAGAGAAATAATAAGCATTCTCTTCACTTCTTGGAAGTGAACAATTCCAAACTCCCTGAAGCAACACTTAACCTATCACATTAAATGGTAATGGACAAATATTAGAAATGTTGATGTCAGCTTTTAGAATCCATTGGCATCAAAGCATCATTTAAAAGTTAAGTTCTACAAAGTATTACTTGTCAAGTTTCCTTCTACAGTATTCTTTTCCTCTTAGGACAAAGCATTAAACCTCAGAAGAATAATTTTTGCTTGTGTGTTAATGATTTGTTTACTGGTTCATTCCAGAGTGTGAGCTAGAAAAAAACGGAAATATCATAAAGTCTTTTATGTCTCATGATTTTCCTACTATTTCACTATCAGTAGCACTTCCCATTGCTAGAATTTTTTTTTTTTTTTTTTTTTTTTTTTTTTTTTTTTTTTTTTTTTTTTTTTTTTTTTTTTTTTTTTTTTTTTTTTTTTTTTTTTTTTTTTTTTTTTTTTGTGGTGCCAGGGATCAAACTCAGGCCCTTGTGCTTGCAAGGCAAGCACTCTAATCACTGAGCTAAATCCCCAGCCCACATTGCTAGAATGTTTGTGGAGCCCACTGAATTGGCATTCAGCAAGCTGCTGGAGAAATTTTGACACCAACTGGAGCACATGCCTTACAAACTTTCCCTCTACTCTGGCCTCCCCAGGAGGGTATCTGCTAACACTTTGTGATGCAGAGCAAGGGAAATGATAGAACTATAGCCCCAGACACACAGGCAGCTCTTCTTGCCATTTTTTATCTCTACAGAATTCTCTGGGCTGCAAGGTGAGTCTTTTTAGGGGAGTGAGAAAGTGGTGATGGGATGAAAAGAAGCAAGGAGAGCTTCATTTTAGGAGACTGTTTCAGGACAGAAAGAGACTTAAGTATGCTTTATTTGAGGTGACTTTGGAAGCCTCTTCGAGAAGAAAGGATATGCTGAATGAGAGGTGATTTCCAAGATATAGATCCTGGTTGAGCTAAGAGGGCTCAATGAAAAGGAGTTAAGTGGGGGCAAATACACAGTATCAGCCTTTCTTCCTGCCTTGCTTGGAGCAGACACTGTTAATCGATCACGCCATCATCATCACAACCTTCTCGATAAAGAGATTTGGGAACCACTAACAAATAAATGAGCATTTAAACTTGAGGTGAGCCCTATGTGCCATACTTGCTTCAATTTTAATCTTAAAAATAAGAGAAACTACCCATTTTCCTATGTATCCAATGTCACTTGGAAAGAAAAACAAAAATACCAGGATTATAAGTGTCATTATTAATCTCCATGATAACCCTTTGCAGTAGGCATTATTATCATCCCTTGTTTTCTTTTTTGATGAAAATACAGGGACTCAAAAAAGTTAGGTGATTTTTCTAAAACTAAAGAACTTTGAAGTAGCTGAGCTGAAACGACAAGTCTGTTCGGATTCCAAATCCCAAAGTGATTCTTCCAAGCCATTTCCCAAAATGGGAGATAATTTTAAAGGTACATATTAATTGCACATTTATCTTTTATTTATGGAAAGTAACAGTGATTTTCTATTATGAAAGTGATATAAAATCTTCCCTTAAATAACATTTCAAAAACTAAGATTGATTTAAAGAAAAACAAAAGTAGATCACATATTTGCAGGTATACAGCAAATGGCACTGCATTAAATGCATCCATTTGCTAGAAGTCAAAGTGAAACAAGTTTAATAAGTCGAATTAACTGATCAGCCCTTAAACCTCACACAAAAAAGACGGTACTCGCACTTACACACACAGGTAGAATAAAAGCTTACTCAGGTAGGTGGGTTTCTTCTACACTGGGGAACCTCCCCCTATGTTAATCAAGCACTCTCAGATCTTGAAGGAATTTTCTATTCTTTGTAAACTGAAATCACAATTGAGAAATTAAAAGGTATTTGTCCTGCACTTCCCTCCAGGTCAGGATCTGTGCTTTTAATAGTGACAATTAACTAACATATATAATTAAGCCATGCAAATGAACTGAAAGAAAGCTAGAGGAGAAACCTGGAAGCCAGTTTCCATTCTCAGACACTTGGAAAAATACCATAGTACTCAAAGGACTAACTCAAAAGATGGAATTCTTAAAATGGTAGGAAGGAAGGGTAGACAGTGGACAAACATGTAAGGGCAAGTAGAGTTTTTGCAGAATTTCTGAAATGACATGATGCACGAATGTCCCTACTATCTTCAAAAAGTAACTTTTCTACTTCCAGTGACAGCTTCCAGTGACAGCTGATGAATAGTAATAAAGTGTCTAGAGTTACTGCCTGAGTTTACAAAAAAAAACAACATCAAGTCACTTGTGGCCCATATCATCAATAAAAGACACTAATAAGATTCCTGAATTCTCAGATGCAACACCCACACCCATTTCAACATTTCTGAAACTGAATTGTACCTTACACCTGATTGCACATTCAGTATGGCCTCTCCTTTTTCTTCTTATGGTGTCTCACACCTGATTTCCCCCCTTGGATTTGGGTAAGTACAATGCTTACATGTGTTAATGGAAATTGAGATCAATTATAATTTTAGAAATTTGTCATCAAATACAAGTCTCTTTATATGTTTTAGCTTTAAAGTCATTTGTTTCTTTAAATACTGAAATATTGTGCTGGAAAAAATGCACACAAACAAGAAACAAGCAAATAGAAAGAAAAACATTTTTAAATAGCCAAGAGAATGCTACTGTATCACAAAGGATAAAGTGATACTATCAAGAAAGAAAGAATAAAGGAGAACCAGACACATCACAAAATGAAAATTCTAGTACTCATTTATCTTTATTTTTTAATAATTCCATTTCCTTGTTAGATCACGAGGCCATAATGTTACCCTTCATGCTGACTTTTCATATAAATTATATAGGTTCTTATGATAATGATATATGGAGTAAGCTATTCATCATCCCTACAAATACCTACAAAGAAACAATTATTCTACCTCCGAGATGGGTATTGTGGTTACATCTCCAAATGGTAACCAATCCCCAGTGACCTCCCAGTAGGATCCCCTGGACCATGCTCCTGTGTCTCCTGTTAAAGAAACGTGTAAAGGGGAATCAAAAACCCTTTTGGTGGAGTAGGAAACTTCCACTCTCTTTCCTTTGGTAATATCTTGCAATCCAGAAAAGGCTCTTATAGAATGAAGCAGCCAGATTCTTATTTTCAGGACTCACCTTAAATGTTAGTTCCTCTGAGAGGATAGCCCTGATTGAAATTAAAACTCGATACTACTGTACTTTTATCTATGTAATCCTGTTCTTTCCTATTGTGGGTTGAACTGTGACCTCCAAAAAGATAAACTCTAGTCCTAATCCCAGGTATTATGAATGTGACCTTATTTGGAAATGAGGTCTTTGTAGAAGTATTAAATTACAAGGAGGTTCTTCTAAATTAGGATGGGCCCTAATTCCAATATGACTGGCGGCCTTGTAGTAAGAGAAAAATTAAGACACAAAGAGAGAGAGACACACACAGGGAGAATGCCATGTGATGATGACAGCAGACACTGAGTTACACTACCATAAGCCAAAATCTGCCAAAGATTGTCAGTAGCCACCAGAAGCGAGTTTCCAGATGCTTCATTAAAACGGCTTATATAAGCAACATAAAATTCCAAAACAGGCAAAACTAATTCAGTTAGCTGTCAAGATAGTGGCTACTTTTGGTGAAGAGGGTCAGGGTTGTAATAGAGAAGGGGCTTGAGGGTCCTTCCTGAGAAAGTAAGGCTGGCCATGTTATTTTTCTTGACCTGGATGCTGATTACCCAAATGTATTTACTTTCTGATAATTCACTGGGTTGTGCACTTATGAACACAGTTTTCTGTGTATTTGCTATATTCTTCAATTTAGAAAGAAGTTTAATAAATAAATGCAACAGACATAAAACTTCCTATAATATATTGTTTGTTGACCAAAAGCAGGAATTCATTCTCCCTTCAGGTAGACTGTACAAGTGGCTTTAATATTATATTGACTTGAGGGTAAATGTTGACCTTATGAACATTAATCTTGATGTTTTGAAGTTATTATTTTCTCTCCAATGTATCAAATTAGAACACATCTCTATATAAATGACAATTTCTAGTCATTCTCAAAGAGTAACACTAAGCAGGGATATCAGAAATATTGATCCCGTGTTGTAATGATATTTATTCGATATAAAATAGTTTCTATAAAATTATAAATTTCCTGTCCTAATATACATAATTAGCCCCAGAACTGTACTGCTCAGAAGATACCTATGTTCGCTTTCTATTACCATAACAAAATACTTGAGATGATCAGTTTATAAAGAGAAAGGGTTTATTTTGGTTCACAGTGTGAAGGATCCAGTCTATGATCAGTTGGTCCCATTGCTTTGGGTTTGTGGCAAGGCAGCGTGTCATGGTGGAAACATGTGGCAGAGTAAAACTGCTCACTTTAAGCTAGGAAATAAAGAGAGGAAGGAGAAAAGGTTGGGATCCTCTTCCAGGGTATGATACCTATGACCTAGGAACCTCCAGTAAGGCTCTACCTCTCAAAAGTTCCATCATCTTCCAATTGTGTCATCCTGAGGACCAAGCGTTTAAGACATGAGCCTTTGGGGAACATTCGAGATACAAACTACAACAACACCCACAACCAGAATGATTACCTTCAGTAAATAGGTTCCAGCAGGTTAGTTTATGGGTACAGAAGCTGGATTTCTCTGTCTTAGGGAAGGATTCTAAGGTTTAGGGGTCAATAAATCCTTTCCTCTTCTCGCCCACGGCACAGGACAGAGGATTCAGTGGATGGGTAGGGCTTTGGGCAGAGGTGATTAGAAGGGGACGGGATAGAAGAGGACATATATCCCTGGAACCAGTCAGAATTGGAGTGCTAAAAACATCTGTTTGAAGGGCTAACACTTAGCAAATTTTATGTGGACATCAAATTGATGTGCTAAATATGCCTGGTCCACCACTGACTTTGGGTGGTGGCTGTTAAAGATGGAAACGAAGGCATGCAGGCCCTGAATCTTTTCCTACTTCCAGAGTGAGTAGATTGGTGTCAGTGTGTAAAGGCAATATTTCCTGAGAAAAAAATTCCTGTGGCAAGTTTAACAGCAGCTCCCCATAAAAAATGTCCATGTCTAAATCCCAAAAGCCAGAGATGTTACTTTATTTGGAAAAAGAAGTCTTTTCACCTCTAATTAAAGGACACCTGAGATAGGATTATCTAAAATTACTCAAATGGGCCCTAAATTCAATGGCAAGTGTTCCTATAACAAAGAGGAAGAGGCAAAATAAGATTGGAGTAAGAGACTGATACGATGTGGCAGTCAAGAACTGTGAACTGTCACAGATACGAAAAGAAAAGAAGAATCCTTCCCTAGAGCCTCCAGCACAAGTGCAGTCCTGCCAATACTTTGGTTTTGGGCTTCTGGCCACCAGAACTGTGAAAGGATACATTTCTGTTATGTGATGCTACCTATGTTGTGGTAATTTGATACATCAGCCCTAGAAACTAATACAACCCCTATGCATACCTTTAGCAACAGTGTTCTGTAAGAAGCAGTCAATTACCTCCTGATTGAAAAAGTCTCATGTTTTGGTAAATTCTGAGCTTTTATTTTGTCCTGTGGCTGGTAAGTGGAAGTTTATCTCCCCAGAGGAACACAAGAACACAGAGACTGTATTAGGGAAAAGTTATTGTTCCAACTTGCCTAGGCACGAACTTCTCTGACAGTCAGTGTATGAGTATACACTTGAATTTTCTTAGCCTCTAAGCTATGCCATTGAATTAATCATCATACAAACAATGGATCCAAACATTTTAGAGCAAATGACAGCTTGTTTCTAAATTTTGAAAGAAGCCCAAGAGTAGCTAAATAAATACTGAAAGAAAAATGTTCTAGATCAGAAAAAGAAAAAAATCTTAGACTGAACTAGACCAGATAAGCTTAAGGGAAATTAAATTCATGAATGAGCCTTAGGTATAATATAAATTAAACCTTTTTCACAAAAAGTCTGCTGCATTAGAACTGCCCTAAGTGTATTTATTTTACCAAAGGCGGGAGGAAGGAAGAGTGGTAAGGACATGTCCCGCTGTTTCCACCAAATTACCAAACTGAATAGCCCTGCAAAATTATGTACTGTGACTGAAAACTATGATGACTATTTAAATTCTTAAAAATGTATTATAATAAAAGACACATTGCCATTAATCCCGCTCAAAATACTTCTTTCCACTTGCAATACATTTATCCCCTTGTTCTAGTCACTTTCTGAAGTATTTCCGGGAGTCCTTCTTCATGAGTATGTTTGGTTGTGCTGTCATGGCTAGCTCAGAATCATGAATTGATTCAGAATGTTTATACTTCATGGTTATTTTGACTTTGGGGAAGAGTCAGAAGTCATATGGGGAAGATCTGAATACTACAATAGTTTTACAAACCTGCCTTTTTGTTAAATAGCACATGACAGCAGTATTCACTGCATTTTTATCATTCCTCCTAAAGACACTTATGAAAAAAGACTTCCTGAACAGCTTCAGAAAGTGGCAAGAGCAATTGGATAAGTGTTGAAGGTGAAAGGGCTTATTTTGAATGGGATTAATGGCAATGTGTCCTTTACTGTAATAAAATTTTTAGCATTCACCATATTTTGATCACCCCTTGCAGATCCCCCTCCAGTGGTCTTTAATCCTTTCTTAAACAGAAGTTGTATGCAGAAATAAGAGTTGAATTGAAACCTACTGTTTAAAAATTCTCACTTCTTTATTTTATTGCTGTCTAATTTAAAATCTTACATCATCTCAGAAGTTTTCCCCTTTGACAGCTTGCACAGACATTTTCTCTGCAAGGGTTAGCTAGACTCAGAAGAGGAACTGCAAGTTTCTGTTCCTGTCCCACTTACAAAGGGGTTTCGCCTACTAAATGCTCTGTGGGTCATAGGAACCAAGCAGTGATGAAAGAGGAAACTCACACTTAAAGGGCTCATAAAGTCAGGACTCTCAGGATTGCAACGTGGAATACCTGAATGGCCTCCTGGGCACAGTGTGGAGCGCTGTCTCATGGGAGCTGACCTACCACTGTCATCTTGAGCCAGCTGCGACTGCCAGTTAGCTCTGACATGAAGATGGAAAGTCTCCCATCTTCAACACACTGGCTCTGGTGCCTTGGAGCCCTGCGGAAGAGAAGCATTCTCATGAGTTAAAACAGCACTCTGCCCCACACTACTTCAGGGTCACACTGGAACGGCAGTGATTATTTCTTGTGTGGTTTTAAACAAACTTTTTATCAATTTCACATTTTAAAATATTAATTAGCTACAATGTCTAGACATTGCCAAATAGGATATTACAGTTTATATTAAATATACTAATCACCTCTTTGACTAAATGCACTTGAAAAATAAGCTTTGAAAGTGCAACTTACTCATGTAATATGGTAAATAGTATAATTGCCTTCTAAGTCCATACTTGGAAGTATTTCAGCAGCCTCCATTACTATAAGACCAACATGCTTAAAGAAATAAAACTCAATCACAAAAAGCAAGAAATGAGCCTACTTCTCTTTCATCAAAGCTATGGCCACTTCAAAATAAGGTGTTTGAATGCTTATCATGGAGAGTAAGAATTATTTTGAATAAAGTGCTGTCACTTAAGTTAGTAATACCCCAAGCAAGTTTTATGGCTCTGCAAGGAAAGAATTAGTCTACTCTTTTGGGAATTTAGTGGTGTTTGGAATGCAGAAAGTGACAATGAGGCTGAAAATGGATTGGCTCTGGGGCTTGTTCTGCTTTATAAATAATAATGAACCTTTTCCAACATGAAGTAATGTGAAATGAAAAAAACTTGTCCCTAGAGTACAAAATTACCTCATAACCCAATTTGCATTTTCCCACTCCAAGCATATTTTCTGGGAGTTCTACTTAGAGAGTAAAAGCTGCTGTATGATAATTAATTTTAACAAGCACTTTGCAAACTGAGTTTGACAGTGTGTAGGCTGCCTTACACCAAGTATTAATTTGAACCACCTTTTTTTTTTTTTTTGCACAAAGACATTATTTGGGCATTAAACATTATCTGGACTGCAACCCTACTTTGTTCTTTAATTCTTTTCTTCGGTTTAGGTTCTTTTTTCTTTTAATTCTATTTAAATACACAGTTTGTAAAAACTCAAGAAATGTGGGAGATAAATGGATCTTGGTTTGGCAAAACTAGAATGGTGTTAGATATTTGTTATTCATCAAATGGACAATTTTGCTTTCACTTTTCTTTTCTGCTCTATGTTCAGAAAAGTGTATATCTCTTCACTTGTAATATGTAGTTAATTAGTAGGAAAAGTGCATCAGAATTAGAACTTTATGTTATTTTCTGTACAGTATCTTCATTTTTTAAAAGCACTATTTTGTGAAAGTAACTGATAGTCTTAACTGTGATAGGCAACATTCAGGCATTCCTCTTCTATAGCCCTGCACACGGAATACAGGGAAGAAAACAATAAGCCATTTCTGCATAGAAAAATAAATTTTGAGAGAATGAATGCTATGATTTGAAAATAATAACTTACTTTCCATCTATCTAGTTTACTGCTCTATACTAAATTATGTATGCATGTCTAATTTATGTGACATTTTGTAAAATCTTAAATATGGCAGAATAGACATTCTGTAATTTTTGAAGTAAGCTATTCAGATGAATATTTACATATTTTGAGATGAAAAACACAATAATGCACCCTTTGTTATGTTATGGGAAACAGACTTACTTGTGACTCAGGTCCTTGCTGTCACGCAGAGAACTAATTAACCATTTGTGATAACAACTTGTCAAATTCCCTTGCTGCTATAAAGACAGTACTTTATAATCTTTATAATCAATTTTTAAACTGATGATAAATGTCATGGATTAAATTATAGGTTAAAAATGTGTCTGAATTTCTTATCCCTTTTGCTTAGCAGTGTATGACATTTCTGCTCTATCTAGAAAACTTGATGATTAAGTAGCCTGTTGCTTTGTCATTTAAAAGTGCAAAAATGTTCAAATTAAGCTTTTCTTTATTAATGTCACTTAAGCATGTGCCATATTTAGAACTTAGTACAATTTTGCAAAGTAAAATCTATATACTGATTAAAGAGATTTTATTAATTTATTTATATTTCTTCTGGGAACTTTCTTAAATTGAACTGTACTCAGCATTTATTAAAACATAGGCAATCACCACACCTAAATGCAAAGGATAAACAAAGATGAATTCAATAAGATCTCTACTTTCTGGAAAGTTTCAGTCCAATAAGGAGTAAGATTTACACATGCCTCATGTTAATAAAGAGCTCCCACGTGGTTGCTTGGATACAGGTGGTGTTACAGATTGTCCCCAAACTACAAATGTAACCTTCAGCAAGTGAGTCTCTTTTCATTATTCTCTCAATGTCTTCATCTGTAAACTAAGGGCTGGGAATATACTTATTCAACAACCACCACTGAGCATCCAGCAGGTGGTCACAGAGGCTAATATTTACTGAGCAATTTCCATGGGGCTATCATCATGGTAAACACTTCACAAGGATCATCTCACTTAACCCTCAAAGCAATCCCATTTTTAGAAGGAAGAAACTGAGTCACAAGAATGATAAGTAACTCACCTAAATTTACAAAGTGGTTGAGCCAGAATTTAGGCCTGGGTTGGCCTAAGTCTAAAGCTCATGCCTTTAAATTCTGTGTTGTACCACTGACAATCTCTAACAATATCTCTTAAGCCTATTAATACTAGATGATCATTATTTGTCCTAAAAATGTAAGCTATAACCTTAAGGAGTTTGTTTTTTGTACTACTAGTAGAGGTTAAGAGTACATAATGAAATTATTCATTGATTCCAACTGGGAAAATCCAGGAAGGCTTCATGCAGAAGGCAGTATAAGGTAATAAAATTTCCTTACACAAAACTGAGGGGTAAGGGCATTCCAGGCTGAATGAGCTAGATAGAGAGTGATCACAGAGCATTGACCTCTCATGGATTGGCAAGAACAAAGGAAAAGGGCAGTAAAAGCGAAGTCTTGAAAGTCTGCTGGAGCCAGATTGTGGAGAAACTTTGGAGTTTGTTAAGGACCACCGGACACATTGTCTTTGTTACTTTTCTCTTGTTGCTGAGACAAAATACCCGACACCCAAAGGTACAGGAGGAAAGGTTTATTTAGCTCATAGTTTGTAGAGGTTTCAGTCCACAGTCAGCAGGATCCAAGGCCGGGTGGCATGGGGCAGACAGGAAGAAGGCAGCAAAGCAAGCAAGGGACCTATTAAGCAGCTTCTTCCTGTGCCTTATATCTTACACAGGCTGCTAGGATTAGGGCAGTGCCAAACCAATCAGTGCATTGATTTAGTAATCACACACCCTTAGTCCCAGCATTATACACTCTAGATTCAGTCACCTCTGAAAAAGGCCCATCTGTGACTTCATGAGGCTTTTGGGGGACATCTAGGCACAAACCATAACAAAAAGTGAAGTGACTAGTAACTTTTTGGTTTGGGCTCATTTCTTTTGTTTTTAAACTTACAACCATTAAATACAAGGTTTTAAAAAATAGCATTGCTTAATGCCAGCAACAATTAGAAAATATCATTTTTAGAAGGAATAATTTTCACTAACATTATTAGAATACAACTTGGGAAAAAATCTCACAAAAGATGTAAAGTGCCTTTTCAGAGAAAACTATATAACCTAACTAACAAGGATAAGAGCTGTAATTAGCTATGTCGTCTTTATAAATTAAAAAACAATAAACAGATCTATAAATTCAGTGCAACTCCAATAAGAACATCATAAAAGTTATTTGTGGAAATTTACATGTCAGTCAGTCCTTACATTCATATGGAAGGGAAATAATGTTAAAGAAGAAAAAGGGTACATGCCAAAACCCACCAGATGTCAAAACATTTTAAAACTAAATGACCTTAAATTGTCCCAAAGATATTAGTTTTTTTGTTTGTTTGTTTGTTTGTTTTTAATCTGATGAGTTAAAGACACAGTTGGGGGAAGCGAGGTAAGAAAGGGGGTAAACTGAAGACAAAAGAACTGTAAGCTGCCCCACATTTCTCACTCACTTTAAATCAGTGTGAGCCTGCTCCTTAAACAGAGTGACCTTGACTCTTAAAAAAGGCAAAAGCTGTTTTCAAAAGATGGACTCAAGGAGCTTTACCTAAAGATACTTCAGGAGTAGTGAGAGTGAAATGTCTATCAGCCACTTGGCATTTGCTAGCAGGTATTTTCTAAAACAACAACAAAAGAGTCAACAGCTGAAATTGTAAGCATATAGTCCTAGATCTCAAATAGCATGTAACAAAACTTAGGGCATTTATTTCATACCACACGGAAAATAACAAAATAAACTACTTTCAAAGCACCATGAAGCATAAATATAAATGCAAAAAAGTTGAGATTTGCAAATAGGTGGTTAAATTAGGCAGACGTGCTTGGGAAGGCATTCTGAGTGGCATTAGGATGTGTAAACCTAGAAAGGGTGCCCTTGGTGTTGAGAGAGCAGTGGCTTATCTGCACAGGTCATCGAAGCTCGAGGCCTATAGCGCAGAACCACAACTGTTAGTGTGAACTGTTCATTGCACTGAACATCCAACAAATCACAAACAATCTATCAAGGTACAACTTCAAATTTTTCTTCCTCCAAGGAAATTGTACAATTTCACATTCTCTCCTCCTCTACAAGCCAGTGATCTTATGTAAGATTTGGGAAGATGGTGATTTGTTTTCCTGTATTTTGTTCTCTTTCACGCTGTGTTTTACGATGCTGCAATGAATTAGGAACTTCCTCCCCTCGGGACTCTTATTTTGGACCACAGATCACTTACAACTGTTGTTCTTAAGATGCAGAGCACCAAAATGGAAGGAACAGGGGTTAATACCTAGTAGAGCATAAGATTCCTCTCAATGAGAGGCACACTGGCTTCTTTATAGAATCATGACTCCCAGGAGGAGCCAGATTAAAATACATGTTAGGTCCTGATGACATTTTCCTGAGGGGATGTTCCCTACGTTGTTAATTGTTGGAATTTTCGAGCGCTGGTTCCAGAGAGAAACCCACTGGAGCTTTTAAAATCATCAATCATGCTGACCTACAGAACTACCTTTATAAATCCAGGAACCAAGATTCCACCTTGATGTACCTCAGCTGGTGTTGGTTTATTCACAGGCCAATGGAAAGATAATGGACCATAAAGTCCATATTGATAAGTCAGCAATTATTAAGGCATCTACATAAAATTCTATTACTTAAAAGAAATTAAATGCATCATGTTTATAAAGTTTTAAAAAGTAATATTTATAAAGTAATATTCCTCATCCATGTCCAACATTAGATTGGTCACATCTCAGTCACAGTTAAATCTTATTTGCCATAATCTTGGTAAATAGGAGCTAACCAGTGAGCTCTCAGCTTCAGCTCTGAAGGAGAACATACTACATTTCTGAATAACGTAATAGGATGGAGAAAAGGCTTCCTGACAACTGACATTTGTAACGCAGCAGCAAGGTTCTCTGGGTTCTGATATAATATTTATTGGAATTGTAAATATGTACATAGCTTAAAAGGCTTATATAAGTCACTTGTTATTGCATGAAATATCCCTGATACTAAAGTTGAGATTAGTGCCACCACTTCTTGAGCACACTGTTCTAAATTCTTAGCTTGCTTGATTGTACATAAGCTTCACAACAACTTTACGAGAAATTATTATGCATGCATTTGCAGCTAGGGAAATTGAGGCACAGAAAAGTGACACGCAGCCCCAAGTTTCATAATTAAAAGCAGAGATGGTACTTGCACCAGCTCGAATTCTAGAGTTCAAGCTCTTCACCTGCTTTACTTCCCCTAGTTGGAGAACTGTTCTGTACAACTGAAGGTTAATTACCTGTGGATAGTTTTTAAAATTCTACCTATCGTCCTTAAATGTGTCCTTCTGGTTGGAAATGAAGGAATATGACTTTTGCTTGAAGAACTATTCTTTCACCAAAAATTTATTTTCACTTAGATGGTACAGTTATTTAAGGGTGGTTTATCTGGGCAGGTCAATAGCGTTTGGAGGGGATAAAAGTTAAAGCCCTCCCAAGCTGATCTTTGGTGCAGCTAAAATGATATTCGATAATACCATTTTCTCTTTGGTTGCCTGAAGAAGGGAAGTATACTAGAATTATTTGTCCTATTTTACATCCTCAGGCAATTTAAGTATTATAGACGCTCAAAATACATTATAATTATTGTTTCCATCTTGATTTTTTGTTTTTGCTCCAGTCCAATGACAGACATACATGCTACTGTACTGCTACAGAATGACTAAATACTTGTTTGATTAGATATGGGGAAAAGGATTCATAGTCACTGACTACAAAACATCAAGCATACAGAACCACTTTTAACTTACAATATCTCACTTGTCATGAGCATGCAGAATTTAGACTTGGTGTTTACTTCTCTGTTACAAAACACAGCAGCTCTAGTGTTAATACTACACAAAATCAGAAACCCGTTATAGAGAGTAGGAATTATTTTGTCTCTAGGTAAAATTTTGAAGCTGTATTCCTTTTCCAGGTACTTAATCAAGTTCCAATCTTCTGCAATGGGGGTGTTAGCATTAAACACCACAGGTGATATCTGTGAAATGCTTTCTCACCCTGATACCAGACTGATGTCCTCAGCTATCAGTGGGCTGTGGAATAGTACACAACTGGCCCAAATCAACCAAGTAGGTGGCCTCAGGTAAGTAACTGAGTATCCTGGAACTCCAGTTATCTTCTCTATTAAAACAAAATGAGATTTCCTTAAAGACATCAGGAGAATTAAGTATACTTCTTTTTTTTCATTGTATATATTTAAAATATATAACATAATGTTTCATTGTATTATTTTAAAATATATAACATGTCTCTGCCCCCCCATATATATGGAGAGTGATTAATACAGTCGACCAAGTTAATATATCCATCATCTCACAGTTACCTTTTTCATGTGTGGTAGTTCCTAAAAATTCTACTTTTGTGCGTGGAAGGGGGTGAACTAGGTACTAAACCCAAAGCCTTCGCATCAAGCTACATCCCCAATCTTTATTTTTTATACAGACAGGGTCTCGCCAAGTTATTAAATTGCCCGGGCTGGGCCCAGACTTGCAATCCTCCTGCCTCAGTTTCCCACAGTGCTGGGACTACAAGTGTGTGCCACTGTACCTGGCCTAAAATCTGCTTTAGCAAATTCTCAAGATACAGTATTAACTATAGTCCTCATGTTGTACATCTGGTCTCTAGATTTACTCTTCTGACACAAGTGTAACTTAGTATCCTTAGGCCTATAGCTTCCATCCACTCCTCCCCGGTATCCCAATCACGGTTTTATCGTTTTTGTATATTCAAAATTTTGTTTCGACTCCGTATAAGTTAAGTATAATTCCTTAGTCAGATTGAGGAGCGTATATAAAACACTCTGTAATAACCCGCTAAATGACATCCACTTGGTGAATATGCATAGAACAGTGAGTGGCAAGTACTTATCGTTTAGCAGGAGTGTGAAAAGCGTAGATTTAGAAGCATTTTGTATAGTCTACTTTTTTCTCTGTGAATGATAAAAGCTTGCTATTTGATTTTTAATGCTTAAAAAATGTTCAGTGCACCTGTAGTGAAAAACTGGAACGTGCACATTTGCAGACCAAAAAAATCTCATAAAGCGTTATCAAACATAATGGTTACAGTTCTCACAGGTTAAAAGAATTTATGCACATTGTGCGATTAGCAAAAATGTGACTATCCTAGGAGCTTGAGAAACTATTTACAGGTACTGAAGACCGAATTGCGGTGACTCTATGGAAGGCTTACCTAACAAGGCTTGTGGCGGAGTTATAGTTAAGTTTGTCTTGGGGAACAATCCATTCATGAAATATTTTAACAACCACATATAAATGAAGTATAGTTCCTTACGTAATTGAGCAGCATTGGACAAATAAAACCATTTACAACCACCAACTCTGCTTTGCTTCCCCAAGAGCCAGAAGCTTTTCCTATTAAAAACTGCACTATGTATCTACCTTAAAACTATGCCAGCATCTTTGAACAGCAGGTCTTGAGGAAAAACGACGCCCAAGTCGGCCCACGCTTTCGTGAGCCGCGTGCGCCAACGTCAACGCAAATTGAAAACGCCTCGACGAAACCTACGGTGTCCCATTAGGAAATGGAGGCGCGTCAGGCGGCGCCTGGTTCCGCCCGTGTAAAAGATGGCGCTAGTGACGTCCGCCATTCTTGCTGCCCGGTTCCTTCCATCTGGGGGTGGGGCCTAGACAGAGGAGGAGGTGTGTGTTTAGGAGGTGCATTTTTCCCCATCCTCCCGGCTCTCCACTTGTTTTCACAGCGTTCGCCAAAGGTGATCAGGAAGAGAGCCAGTCAATATTGGTGAGCAGAGGAGAAGGCAGGAAACCAGCGCTGAGTGAGGCGGGCCGCGAGCTCCCGGGCGGCGGAGGGGCGGGGCGCGCGGCCGGGGGCGGGGCTGCGGTTGCGGTCCCTGCGCCCGCGGCTGTATCGGACCGAGGCGGCGGCGGCGAGTGGGTGAGTGAGGAGCCGGCGGGCGGCGGGGTTGGGGTCAGCGCCTCGCGGCGGGGCGGGGGCTGCGGGTTTTCTCCTTAGTGCTCGCCTTGCTCTCTTTCCTCTTCTTCCCTGATGGAAGCAGCCGCGGGCTTTCCAACCTGGCGACCGGTAGAGCGCCTGCGTGGGGTCGGGTTCGCGGCCGCGGTGACGCGAAGCCCGAGATGGGCCCAGCTTTTGGCCCGAGGTCCCCGAGCCGGCCCCTTCCCGGGACCAGCAGAGGCCGCCGCGGGCTCCAGAGAAAGGGACGCGGGCGCCCGAGGCCCGGCCGCGGGGAGGAGGGGTCGAGGGCGGGGGCGCAGCGGACACCGGGGTCCATTCCGCGGGGATCTAGCGCAGGAAGGATGGTGCTGCGTGCCTGCAGGATTCCAGAAGTTTGTAAGGAGAGCTCATGGCTTGTAAATGTGGGCAGCAGTGATAGGGCAGTGTGTACTCCTGTGAGACAAGACTTGGTTGCTTCACAGCTCAGAGGTTGCGCAGACTTATTAAAGGAAGTGACCACCGTGACTTGGGCATCCCTTGAATGATGGTAATCAGTTGAAGAGAGAAGTGCACTGATTACACAGTGTGTGTCAGCATTCAAGAGAAGGAAGAAGGTTGTACCTTTGCCCAGGAATGACCCTTACAGGAGCGTGGAGATTGCAAGACTCTCAGATCAGCAGTCTGCTGGTAGCAAGTGGATAAATTTATGTTTGTCCTGTTCCCATCCCTCGCAGGTGGTGCAAAGGGTACACAGTCTGTCTGGCTTTGTACAAAAGCCGTTACTTCTGCTTTGTACAAAAGAGTCGAAAGATTGGAAAATAGTGTTAGGATCTTAGAAAACTTTTATTTGGGTACATCACAGAAACAAGAACAAATCCGTCCTTGTGTTTACGGACTGTGTAAGAAGACCCTCAGCGATGCCTGAAACTACTGAAACTGCCTATATGTACTATAGGACCCTAAATATCCTTTTTTTTTCTTTACAAACTGAACTGTGGTAGAGTTTAAATTATAAATTAGATACAGTAAAAGAATAACTAGTAATGGGCTGGGGATTTAGCTCAGCGGTTAAAGTGCTTGCCTTGCAAGCACAAGGACCCAAGTTTGATCCCCAGCACCAAAAAAACAAACAAACAAACAAACAAAATAACTAGTAATGAAATAGTACATATAGAACAAAATACCGTAATGAAATTTATATAAAATCTCTCTCAGAATATCACATGGTACGTTCATGTTTATTAAGTAAAATAAGGCTTACTCGAACACATGCACTCTGATACCTGGGCAGTCGATCTGATAACTGAGAAGACTAATAAATAACTGATGGGCAAGTAGTGTTTATAGTGTCAATATGCCAAACAAAAAGATGATTCACATCCTGTAGCAGACAGTGTGAGAGTTCAGTCACACTCCTCAGAATGGCATGCTATTTCAAACTTATGAATTGTTTTCTTCTACAAGCTTTTATCGTTTCAATGTTTTGGGGCTGAGGTTTATCCCAAGTACCTGAAACCGCGGAAAGTGAAACTATAGATAATGAGTAAGGAGGGACTACAACATGCTGTTGTTCTTGTATGGGGAATGTTAACCATCATCTCCTTCTAATGCTCTCACTCTTGAAACCTGAATTGGTTGAAAAGGCCTCAAGATGACTCTGCTCTTCATACATATGAAACAAAAGTCAGAGAAATTAAAGACCACATTGTAGAGTTATCTGCTTCAGGAAATGATTACATACAACTTAGATGTTGATAAAATAGTTGCTTTATTTGGCTATGTTGGCAGTCCAAAATTTACTTTCAGAGAAAAAAATAATACAAACAAAAATCTATGAAGATTCCTATCTTGCAAGCCTGCTCTTGGGCTCTGGGTTAATAGAGCCAAGGCATTGTAGGTTAACTTGCTTATTTTGTGAGAAACTTGGGCCTGCGAGAGATGCCCGAATGGTGATATTAAGAACTTCCTCTGTAAGTCTTGCCTTACGCTGAAAATTTAGAAAGTGTTGCAAACAGTCTGTTGTCACTGTTAATAAAGTTGCCTGGGCAGCCTCTGTTTTGGAAGGTAGGCTGAATTAGGACCTTGCTTTTAGGGATGGGAGAAATAAAAGTATTGTTACAAAAGAGAAGGACCTTATGAGGATAGAAATGTGATTCATAGTAGCTTTTGTAGTGAATACTTTTTTTTTTTTTTCCCTTTGGTGGTGCTGGGGATCGAACTCAGGGCCTTGTGCTTGCAGGGCAAGCACTCTAACCACTGAGCTAAATCCTCAGCCCCCCATAGTAGCTTTTGACCGATCAACTTTTTGAATACCAGTTGAGGAAGAGATGGATGGTTTTCAATAGGGAGTTAAAGAAAATCAAAAGCTTAGATTTAACAATCTGCTAATAGTTTTAGCACATAGTGATTAATAATGTCTACATGTCAGATTATTTTTTGGAAGTGTATTGGGTATACCCTCATGTACCCTGTGCTTTGTTTACAGGAGTGGCAAGCCATCATCTCACCCAATTTGGATCCTGGCTTCCCTCAAAAGACTCTATGGCTAATGTTTGATAACCTCCTGGAGTAGCCAATACTACACTTACAGGATGTATATATTAGATAACAGTCTTTTGGTTTTGAACTGATTTTCTTTTAGTTTCTTCTTTTTTTTTTTTTTTTTGCCATTTTTCTATCTAATGAATTTTCCTCACCAAAGGTAACAACTTCAGTTACCTAATTATACTTCTCTGTGGCATTTCATTGCTTAGGTTAGAATCAGTCCCCTCATCTATGATTTCAGCTACCAGCATTCAACTATGGTCCAAAAATATTAAATGAAAGAAGTTCCAGTAATAATTATAAGTTTTAAATTGTGTGCCATTCTGAGTAGTGTGCTTAGACAAAACAAAGTGTACCTGCCTGCCCTGTCCTGTTCAGGACATGATTTATCCTTTGTCCAGTGTATCCACACTGTATATGCCACCTACCTGTTAGTCTCCTAATTGCCAATTTGGTTAAGAGATCAGCTGTCACAGGATTGCAGTGCTTGTGATGGATGAAAGCACAGGAGTAGTGGTGCTGGCAATGCAGATATGCCAAAGAAAAGCTATAAAGTGCTTCTTTTAAGTGAAAAGGTAAAAGTTCTAAATAAGTAGTCATGCTGAGGTTGCTAAATCTACAGTAAGAGTGAATCTTCTATTTGTGAAATTACGAAGAAGGAAAAAAATTTGGGCTAACCTTGCAGTCATATCTCAGTTTACAAGAATTAGAACTGCAGTACATAAGTGCTTAATTAAAAGCTAGAACAGGCTTTACATTTGTAGGTGAAAGACAAAACACATTCTGATTGATGACAGTGTGTCATGCTAGAAAGCATAGCGCCTGTACAAAGACTTCAGCAACAGTTCTTTCGAAACAAGTGACACCAAAGTCATTTGCTACAAGGAAGAGACAGTTACACAGATTCAGGAATAGGTTTGGGCTGAAAATACAAAAATCACTGGAGAAGCTGCAGGTTAAGTTGGTAGAGGATTTGCCAGCGTGCTTGAAGAGGAAGTGGAAAAACTTGTGAAAGACCAGTGGGAAGTTTTAACAAATGATTTGGAAGAACTCATTTAGTAATCTGTAGAGAAAGAGGAAGGACAAAGAAGAAACTGAAGCAGAACCAGCAATGTGGACACTTGAAATTTGCTGACGTATTTCAAATTACACAGACATTAAAAGGACAAAATTATGGACTACAATCCTCAGATAGAAAACAGCATTACCAAAGGAGTACAATCTCTGAGCAACACTTCAGTTAGTTAAAGACAGATAATTTTGGATTACAATGTTCTCCTAAAAGATTTTGACAGAAAAGCCTTCAACCATGGAGGTCCCTCACTCGTGGGCATTGTCTGCTCCTGACATCTACCCATGGATTATGTCATGGCTCAGTAATCTAAGATCACCTGAAATATGTGCTCCATCTCTTGATGTGTCATCAGAAGGTCAATAGCAGCCTAATGCTAAGTCACAGTATATATGTCATTTACCTCATTTCATTTCATCATGTAGACATTGTAGTCTCTCCCATCATCACAAGAAGAAAGTTGAGTAGAGGACAGAAAGATAACTTTGAGATAAAGAAGAGAACACACTCACATAACTCTTACAGCATGTTAGTCTCTTACTGAGCCTAACTCATAAATTAGACTTTATCATATGTATATATGTAGAGGCAAAAGCAACATGTGTAAAGTTAGATACTAATCTGCAGTTTCAGGCATCCAATGGGATTCTTGGAACATATCCTCCAGCCTTAAAGGACAATTACTGTATGTCTTTTGGCAGCATTTAAAGCTAAACAATTCAACTTGATTCTTATCCTTTATTTTCTGTCTAATTATACCCTATTAGGAATGAGACTGATTGTAATTAGTGACCTATAATTGTTCAATATTCACAGTAGATAAAAGGTTTTCCCATAATTTGGTCAGATTTTACTCTAGAACTCAATTCTTTTGTAGGAAATGGTTTTATTTTCAGTATTGTGATGGAATATTTGAGTTGTAATGTTGCTTTTATTCACTATTTTATCCAAAAAGAATAAATGAAATATGTTTACAATGTAATTTTATGGTTGTATATTTATTTCATTTGTCTTATCTCTAGTTTGCTTTCTTAGTGATAACAGTAATAGCATCAATATAGTTTCAATTCAAGTTACATTCCTGTATTCTGTCATTTTACACAGATTGTTTAAATTATATCCAAAACAGTAGATATTTTAAACAAGCTATATATAGCTTACATTCACTGTTGTCTCCTAAAATTGTTAAATTGACGCTATGAAAAAATAGATATTACTTAAGTGAATTTCTGAAGTTAAAAGTACACATATGAAAACACTCTTAAACTTTCTGCACATATGTACAGTTGAATGTTTGATCAGGTTCTCTGTGTATTGATAATATGAAAATATTCATCTAATATTCTGAAAGTGCCATTCTTTTCATCAGATTCTGAACTCTTTGACAAGATGTAGATAAAATTCTTTTGAGTAAAAGGATTTACTTTGACATAAACTTTGTTGCAGACCAAATGTTAGCTCACAAAGCCATCATACAAGCCATAGAGTTGCTCTCCGTTACTATTATTTCATAGTTTTAAACTCGCTTGAATAAAATTATGATAAGTTGTTTTACTTTCTCTGTGATTACGAGTCTTTGATTACAGCATTTGTAGGAATGATTAGTTTTATACTAATGTTATATAAAATTCATCTTCTCATATATACATATATATATTTTTTTTTCTTTGGTGCTGGGGATTGAACTCAGGGTCTTGCACTTGATAAGCAGGCACTCTGCCACTTGAGCTAAATCCCCAAGAAGAACTATATTTGAGTAGATTAAGATATATACATTGAGCCCTGGGTTCTAGGTTAGCTTTCGGCTTGTTTTCTTTCCTCTGTGTATCTGTTTTCTTGGTAACTTTCTGAAAAGTTTGAACAGGGTGCATCCATGCCACTTGTTTGCAACATGTTTTAAATAAATGAAGCATTTTTATTTTACCACTTAATATAGAACACTCTTCGAAATGATAAAATGCTTTACTGCTTTCTTTTTTTCTTTTTTTTACTGCTTTCTTTTTTTAGTTACTATGGCCCTTATGGCTCTTTTATTTTCTAAAAATATGACATTTTCCTTTATGCTACTTTTTTATTAGTACACAGTTTTGAGCCATAATAATTACATTTGTTTTGGAAAATTAGTACATATATATCATATCTTGACCATTTTTGATCCCTTCTCCCCCCTTCCTCATCTCCAAAGTGTCTACCTCCCTGTTTCCAATCACCTACTTTTATTTTGCTCATTAAATTTTCTATGCTTTCTCACATAAGAGAAACTATGCAATATATAACCTTTTGTATCTGATTTATTTCACTTCACATTTTAGTCCCCAGATTCATCCATTTTCTTGCAGCTATTCAAATCTATCCTTCTTTATGGCTGACTAGTACTCCATTGTGTTCATATACCACATTTTCTTTATACCTCTGTTGATGGGCTTCAAGGTTGTTTCCAAAATTTAGCTATTGTTAATTGTGCTACCATAAATATGGGTATGCCTGTATCGCACAATATGACTTTAGTTCTTTCAACAACATACCCAAGACAGGTATATCTGAGTCAAGTGGAATTCCTGTTTTTAGTTTAGCTTTTTTTTTCCTGAATCTGCATGCTCATTTCAATAGTGGTTGTACTAGATTGCAGTCCTACCAACAACATAGAGGTGTTATTTTTTTTCCCCCACATTCTAGCCAGCATTCGTTATTTTTGTGTCCTTGATGACCACATGGAGTAGGATAGAATCTCAGTATTGTTTTTATTTGCATTTCTCTAATGGCCAAAAGTAGTAAGCATTTTTTCATGTTCTTATTGGCCATTTATACTTCTCCTTTTGAGAAATGTCTATTCATTTCACTTGCCTGTTTTTTTGATTGGACCTTTTAGTTTTGGTGATGGGTGTCGAGTTTTTTTAGTTCTTTGTATACTCTAGATATTGGTCCCTAACCAAGGAGTAGCTGCCAAAATTTTTTACCCATTCTGTAGGTTGAGTCTTTAATTTGTTGATCATTTCCTTTGCTGTGCAGAAGCTTTTCATTTTGATTTAATCACATTTGTTGGTTATTGCATTATTTCTTGTGCAATTGGTGTTCTGCTCAGGAAGATCTTGCCTGTGCCTGTGTCTTCAAGTGTTTCACCTATTTTGTCTTTCAGCAGATTCAGTGTTTCTTTTTTAATATCTAAGTCTTTGATCTATTTTGATTTTGGTACAGGATGAGAGGTACAGATCTAGATTCATTCTTCTGCTTGTGGATAACCAGTTTTCCTAGCAATATTTGTATAAGGTGCTATCTTTTCTCTTATGTACTGCTTTTTTAAAAATTATTTTTATTGGTACATTTTAGATATACATAATGATAACATTCATCATATGGAATTTGTACCTGTACATGGTTTATCTTGATTCTTCTTTTTTCCCCAGTCCCTTTGTCCATTAAATATATTTATCTTCATTTTCATATTTCAGTTAAACACTAGTATTTTAAACACTAGTATTGGGTTTCAATACACTGACACCCAGAGAGCTCATTGGGCAAGACAGGACTGTTTACTCATTTTTTGCTATGACTCCAGACTTGTGTTTTTGTAATTTTAGATCTCTTTTTTGGTTTTTTGTTGTTGTTTTTTAAATGTCTTCTTAGTATTTCTACTGCTGTCTGATGTGGTATTACTTTTTTAGGAACATGGTACTGGAACAAAGCACTGCAAACTAGATGCCTTAAACAGCAGCAGTTTATTCTTTCACAGTTTTGAAAGACAGAAGTGTAATGTAAAGGTGTTAGCAAGAGCATGTTCCTGAGAAGACACTAGTGAAGGTTTCATCCTTGCCTCTTCATGTCTGGCAGTTACCAGCTTGGCTTGACATTTCTTGGCTTGTACTTGCATCATTCCAGTTTCTGTCTTTTGTATTCATATGACTGTCTTCTCTTTGCATCTGTGTGTCTCCAGATCTCTCTCCTAAGCTCACCAGTTATTGAATTTGTACCTGTTTCAGTCTAGTATGACCCCCATATCAATTAAGCTATTTCCAAATAAGGTCATATTCACATATATGAGGGGTTAGAACTTGAATTTATCTTTTTGGAGGGAACACTGTTCAACCTACAAGAAGTTGTCACCATCTCTAGCTGAGCCTTCACCTTTGTCCTCCTCAGTTGCAATGGCTTAGAGACCAAGTATCTACTCATAGTACAATTGCACATAGATTGGATGTTTGGGAACAGTGAGGGCCTATGGTACAAGCTGTAGGAAGGAACATTTGCCTCAATCATTTGAGACTTGGCTGAATATCTTTCAGATGGCTAAACCTAACCATTGGTTTTGTGTATCCTTGTTTAGCTGTCATTAGAGCATTGGATAATGTGAGAGTTGGGTTGCAGTGATGTCGACGCTCTGCCCGCCACCATCTCCAGCTGTTGCCAAGACAGAGATTGCATTAAGTGGTGAATCGCCTTTGTTAGCAGCTACCTTTGCTTACTGGGACAATATTCTTGGTCCTAGAGTAAGACACATTTGGGCTCCAAAGACAGAACAAGTACTTCTCAGTGATGGAGAAATAACTTTTCTTGCCAACCACACCCTAAATGGAGAAATTCTTCGAAATGCAGAGAGTGGGGCAATAGACGTAAAGTTTTTTGTTTTGTCTGAAAAAGGAGTAATTATTGTCTCCTTGATCTTTGATGGAAACTGGAATGGAGATCGGAGTACTTATGGATTATCAATTATACTTCCACAGACAGAACTTAGTTTTTACCTTCCACTTCACAGAGTGTGTGTTGATAGATTAACACACATTATTCGCAAAGGAAGGATATGGATGCATAAGGTGAGTGCTTCTTCAGCTTATTAATCGTGCTAAGCTGGCCATTGAAAGTTTATTTTCTGACACATTTATATCTGTTTTTTAGAAACTATATGCATTTGGCTGGGCACAGTGACACACACCTATAATCTCAGTAGTTAAGGAGGATGAGGGAGGAGGATCATTCCCTGGGCAATTTAGTGACTTAGAGAGATGCTGTCTCATAATGAAAAAGAGAACTGAGGATGTAGCTCAATGCAAAGGCCCTGAGTTCAACCATCAGTACCGCCAAAAAAAAAAAAAAAAGGCATTTAACACTAGACCATAGCTGTTATTTATTTTGTACCCATCCTATTAGATACTGATAGATCTGGTCTGACATTTATAATCTTCACAATAACCGTGGGAAATAAAAGATGGTAGCTCTACATTACAAACGAAGTTGAAGCTTTGAGAAATTAAGGAACTTTAGGGTCTAAATTTGTTTTAGGAGCCTTTGACTGTAAAACTATTTTTCTTTCATTGTATAACCTTGGCTTTCACTTAATATGTAGGTGTAACAGTTCAACAGTTATTTCATAAGTTCTCAGTCATGTAGCCTTTGGTCCCTTTAACTTCTTTGCCAAGTTTCCATTGTAAGGTGAAGAGGCCGGACCAAATGGTTTCTAGGATGAAGGCTTTTTAATTTTGCAGATTAAACTAAGGTATAAGTGTCCTACATTTTGGCTTGCCTGGTTGCAATGAGTGAAAACGGTTATCTTGAGCCACATATAAAATAATAATATAGTTAATGTACATAACTAATGAAGCTTGCTTTTGTATATTTTTATTATAACATTTCTAGTATTAGCAATGTTGTATATGTAATTGTAGCAGTATCATGAACAAAAAAATGATGTATTTTTGTACTTCCTATACCACAGATGCTAAAAAGCTTTTAATTTAATATACAAAATAACACCAGCTCCCTAATAAATAAGAAAACTTACATGTCTGCTTAATATCGTCTTCATATGCGCACACATGTGTAAGGAGGTTGAAATATCATTAATTGCTGCATTTTACTTACCAAGTTGCATAAGGACATGGAATGTTTTACACATACAAGTTTTGATTTGACAGCATGTGTCAGGGATAGAAGGTTGAGTTCTCACTGCACTCTGCCCTCCCCTATGCAGCATTCTGTTGTTTCTTGTGTGTAGGCCCTGGCAGTACACGATCGAGTCATGTAAAAAAAATTCCTTAAAGACCCATCATGTTAAAAGTTGATGATATTTTGTTGGGCCACATTACTGACTCTCTATAGCTGCTGCAGCCCATGGTTATGAGTTGGACATGCCTAAGCTTAGAATTGTTTTCCCTCAAATCCTATAGTTTAATATATAATGAATGATGTTTATATTTTGGTGTACTTTCCTAATATCTAAATTACAAATCTAATTCTTCCTCTCTTCTAATTTAATACAGAGTCCATTAAAGCATTATTAATTTTATAGGACTTCTAACCCATTATAAAGAAAAATAATTTTTAAAAATAATAGTTTTTTAGTATTTTTGCAATCTTTCTTTCTCATGTTTGTGAAAAGCATTTAAAATCAACAAGTTCTATATTCCTCAGATTCAATTTAATCTCATTTAATTTGAAATGTGCATCATTATATTCCTTTATTAAAATTGTGGATGTCATGTTGACTGTTTTCTGCTAAACTTTCTTTTTTTTAGTACAAAATGAAGGATGTTTTGATTTTATTTTGGATAGTGTTAGGGAACATGCGTTGGCTAGATTCATTTCCTGCTTCCTTCCCTTTTTTCACCTATTGTAGAAAGTAGTTTTCCTTTTAACTAAATTACACAAGAACATGTCTGCATTGAAAAATAAGCAAGTGTCAAAATGTATTTTTTTAAATATGAATTTGTTTTTGCTTAGGAAAGGCAAGAAAATGTCCAGAAGATTGTCTTAGAAGGCACAGAGAGAATGGAAGATCAGGTAAAGTGAAAAGAGCATACTTTCAGATGCCGCTGTTCCTGTGGCATAGGTTTGTATAAGGCTGATAGCTATTTCTGTTAAGGCCTTGAAGACCTAACAGTTGAATAGTAAATTTGAAGATGAATAGTCTGTATGGAGTCATGTGAAGATGTATATGGATGAAAATTTCTGTACCTTACATCCAAAGAGTTAAATAATTAAATAAAGAAAAATGATAATTGTATGTACATATAACTTTTTTTCAGTTTGCAGAATAAGTTTGAGATAACTTGTTTATAGTAAAAATAAAAAATTGTATGTGTGGCTTTTTAAAGTATTGCTTCTCAGACATTTCGACAGAAATAGTTGTCACAGGAAGGGAGTACGTGTATTCCTAAGTTATGTAAGGGTACATCACAGCTGTAGCACAATATTTCTTTAAATTCTTATGTAATATCTTTAAAAGTCATGCAGTTTACTTTTATTCCATGATATATCTATTTGTCTTAATATTAAAATTAGCCAGAGATATTCCTTACCTTACTTCTGTAACATTGGCTCCCTAGTAAAAATTATATTTGACTTTGAGTGATCTGGAGGAGCAGAACTAGAGTTTGAAAGCATGACTGCAAGGGTATGATTTCCTTTGTAGAAATTAAACAAAGGCTGTTTCAGTGTAGGGCAGAGAAGTTCTAAATGGGAATCTCTAGTGGTGAAAGAGTTTTTAACTTTACTCCCGATGCCCTGGCCTGCCACCCTCCCTCATTGTTCCTTCTTGTAAACTCCAGTCCTAAATATGGCAGGTCACCTTTTCTCTTGTTCTCTTTAGCATGACTAAGACAGGAGTATGCTTTAAAAAAATATTTTTAGATGTGTCTGAGTAGCCTGTAGTATAACCCAGGGTAGAGCACCTGCCCAGCATTGCACAAGACTCTGGGTTTTATCCCCAGCACCATAAAACAAAACAAAACAAAAACCTTGTGAAAACATGAGTACATCGAGGAAAATACAAAACCCTGTAAAATGATCTTCTTTACAAAATTATTATGTTTGTACCTTTGTAATAGGTTTCCAGGCCTGACGGGCAAAGGTCTGATCAAATATAAGCAGAGTCTCCAGGAATGGGGTGACTCAACGACTGCTAGCCCGAAACTTATGGAGCAATTACATTATCTCAAGATAAGGAAATACAGAAGCAAATAAAATTCTTCTCTTAGTGGGATTTTGATTTTTCAAACCAGAAATCTGTACTTATAACATTAACTACTGTTATTAATTTCTGCCTCTCCTTTAAGGGCTCTTCTTGAAAATACTGTCCTGTCCTATGAGGAGGAAAGTATATTGGGACAGACTAGAGACTTTCAAGGGGAAATGTCATACTGAGAAGAAAAGGAAGAAAAGAAACAGGGAATTTTCTTTTATAGCTTCTTTATTCAACTCTGTAGGATTTTTGTTGTTGTTGAGCATAGATGACACCATCCATTCACTTACAATGTTGTTAATCCCTGAGAGTCTATGTCCAAAACATTATGTATGCTTAAATCTAAGCAGAGATACTGTCTCAAAATAACCTTTCTGAAGTAGAATTGCCTTATTGAGTCCTTACAAATCTCGTATTATCTGTTTTCAGTAGCTTTATTTTGAATAATAAATATTGCTTAGGGAATGATAAAATACTCTGAAACAACTTTGTTTCAATTAACAAGGAAGGAAATTTAACATGAGTTGAGGCATTTCTGTTGGATTGCTTGTGTTAATTGTAAACAAACATTTCAACAATTTAAAAACAAAAACACTAACTGTTGTTATTTCTGAGGGTTACTATAAGATGAATTTTTTTAAATAATAAAGCTGTCTATATTAGGCAAAGGTGTTAATGGCTTTGGATAGAATTTTCAAAGGTAGCAGCATATTTTTAAGCAACCTACATAGTAAGGGGCTTTGAAAACCTATGTAAAGTTGCTCAAAAAATGGATCTAAGGATGACAAAGGTTCTAATTTGAAGATACATATGAAGAGTTTGAATAAAATTATTTCGTGAACTCTGAGCAGGCAAAGAAAGCTTACTGAATTAACTAAATGTGTAATTTTAAAATATTTTTAGGTAAAATCAATAAACATTGGACAATTCCATATACATCTCTCAAAGTTCACATTTTTAGGTTGGTCATAAAACTGATGGAACGGGCTGGGGATTTAGCTCAGTGGTTAGAGTGCTTGCCTTGCAAGCACCAGGCCCTGAGTTCGATCTGCAGCATCAATAAATAATAAAACTGATG
>PVJO010000294.1:233661-266657 GCA_004026905.1 Hystrix cristata | reverse complement strand
TTCTGAGCTGGTCACCTGGGCCTGCCCTGTGGGTAGCTGCTGCCCTTTCCTGCTGATTGTGCACGTGCAGGACATGCTGGGGACTGTCACCCTCAGCCTCCAACTCTGTCCTGGGGGAAGGATGCCAATCTGCTCCCCTCTCCTGTTCCCTCACTCCTCTCCTGAGTTCTACCATGTTCATAGCTGAAGATGACGTGATATTTATACTACAGCCCCCACATTTATAGCTCTTTCTCAGAACCTGAGATCCTGATCCCCTCCTCGGCACTTCTCCAGTGCCAGCTCTGCTGTCGTTACGGTGCCATCACTGTAGCCTCTGGCCATGCGGACAACCCTCAGCTTCTTCCACTGTAAGGAGGTGAAGGTATTGAGTTATAGGGGCGGCCGGGAATCAGAGCCGTGGTACTGAGGTCTCAGGCACAGAGCAGGGCCCGCAGAGCCAGAGCCAGGCTGCCCCTGGAGAGCCACTGTGGGAAGAGAAGCAGCCTTCCCTGGAGAGTGTGGGGTTGGGACCCAACAGCTGGACACAGTTCCTTCTCCTCCTCCCAGCTGAGGGAAACAGGTCTTTACCTAGGCAGCCTGTCTTCTCATCTGGACGCGGGTCAGGGAGCTCTCCCTTATGAGAGGAGGCACATCCACCCAGACTGAGAGTGCCTTGGAACCACTACCTGCTGCTCTGTTCCCTGGCTGTGTCCCACCGAACAGGCACAGTGCACAGGGGGCCTGGCCTCTGCGGGCCCCTGCCCCAGTACTCTCTCTGGAGCATATGGCCCTGTGGCTCCATGAGAGAAAAGAGAGTAGTTTCTAAATCACTCATGGAGATATGGAAGATGCCCCTTCCCACCTTGTTCACCCCAGCAGGGAAAATAGCCCCCATTTGTGAGGGTGAGTCCCTCCTGTGAATCCAGCCCCTTGTCCTTGGCTCCCCCTGGTGGTCCATGTGAGCACCAGCACAAGGAAGATGGCAGAGCCTGGGCTGTCTCCAGTGCTGAGGGCACAGACCAGATCGGGGAACTTGTCAACAAATCCAAAGGGCCATACCCTTTCCAGGGTCCTGTTGGCTGTTTCTCCTCCTGCTGGTTGGTCTTGGGAAGTCTGCTGCTATTCTGAGTAGACTATGGGTGTGAGGCCAGGGAGGCAACCCCAGGACCATCCAGGATGTGGATCCCCCCTCCCACTGCCAGGGGTCACGAACCATGAGGTGAGGTCCCCTCCCCTAAATGACATGTAAGACTCAGGCACCAGAAGCCTGTGGCCACCAGGAATGGCCTGCCTTTGACCAACTTGTTCTTGGTCCCTGGAGGGCCTCATTTGTTCTCTGGTCCTTGGGATCCCCAGCAGGCACCGTGGGAATCCCAGGGGTGGGGGTGTGGCAGTGCCATCCTGTCTCCTTCCCTCCTAAGCAGCTGCAAGGTCAGGGTGCCCTCCCCAGAGATGCCCCATGTCTAGGAGTAAGCACCTGGGGAGGGCTACCCATCCCAACCCTGCTTCTCTGGGAGCATGTGGCCTGGCATTCCCAAGGGACAGATAGATGGTGAGGCCAAAGACTGTTCGGTGGGAGGGACTGGCTGGCAGAAGATCTAGACAAGCAGCCCCTTTGGTGGCTGACTGATTCACTCCCACACTGACTCACAGATGGACACGGCCTCCCTGCAGTGGCCCAGCCATGGGCATTCCACACTGTCTTGCGTTCCTAAAGGCCACCAGGGGCTCAGACCCTCAGGGTCAGAAAGTCCGGGTTACTAGGGCAACACTGGCTGTTGGAAGGCCAAGATGGGGGAAGCACAAAAGAGGCTGAGAAAGGGGGTCCATAGGGGCCTGGCAGCCTCTGACCCAGGCTCCCTTGACAGGTGGTGAGCTCTCTGCTGGGCCTAAGGGCAGTTCTGCCAGGCTAGGGCACCAAGCTGTGAGACCTAGTGGCACCTGTGAGGTGGGGGGGGTGTGTCTCACAGGCTACATCTTGAGATGGGGACGTGTAAGGCCACCTGCCCCCTGCTGCGCAGATATGGACACAGGCTGGGAGGACCAGGGCCTGGGCCAGAAACTGGCCTGAGATCTGGAGGTGGGATATCAGGGTTGCAGGGACGGAAGCCTTAGCTACAAAGCTGCTCCGCCCTAGATTGGTCACAAGGATCTTGGGGTGGACAGGAAGTAGTCATTCATTTGCCTCACCTCGGCTGGGGCCTCCCATCTCACTGTGGACCTGCATGCTCCAGACTGTACCTGGGAACTGGGTGGCACAGGATCCCCCAAGGCCCTGCCCAGAGCTGCTGCCCACCCCCGACTTAACCCCACCCTCCGGTGTCCCTCAGGCGGCTGGAAGCTGTGGTCCCTGTGGGGCGAGTGCACGCGTGACTGCGGGGGAGGCCTGCAGACCAGGACCCGCACTTGCCTGCCCATCCCGGGTGTCGAAGGCGGCGGCTGTGAGGGGGTGCTGGAGGAGGGACGCCTGTGCAACCGCAAGGCCTGCGGCCGTGAGTGCGCAAGGGGGTGGCGGGTGGGTAATGGTCCCGCGTGCATGAGGGGAGGGTGCTCCAGGTTGGAGGGGTACAACGTGGGAGAAAGGCCCATATGGAGGGAGGGCCAGGATGGGAAGACTTGGCTCTGTGGGACTTGGCTCTGAGGAGCAGCACCCAGGTTGGGAAGGGGGTGGTGCTTAGCCAAGGTCCTTACTGGGCCAAGTAAAGGTGAGGGCCTAGGAGGAGGTGTGGTACTTGGAGCTAGGTGGGATAGATGAAGTTTCCTTCTCAGCTGTGAGTTGGGATTTTGAGGTACATGCAGAGGGCAGTGCTGGTTGTGGGGCATGCGCCCTCTTTCCTCACCTGGGAAGCCCTGGCCAGGCCAGCCTAGCTGGCTCAAGCCTACAGAATATATTTCTCTAATAAGGATTTTTAATGACCTCATGCATTTTTTAGCTGCTTCCATAAAGTTAAATCAAGTTCTAATGAGATTGTCATTCCTTGGTTTGTTTTTTTCCTTGATGAACACTCCAGGGGAGACAGCTCATCTCAGGAGTCTAGGGAGGCCCCTAGGGCATCCAGCAGGGCCCAGGGCTGAGGCGCTGTCCTGCAGGTGACCACTGGTCTGCTAGTCCTGGAAGCTAAGAGGGAGGGGCTGCTGGGCCTGTGGAGACCAGGCCTGGTGCTCTAGGCCTGGTTCCCCAGCTGTCCAGTGGTGGCCAAGGACAGAGGAGGCCCCTGTAGGATGCTGACCTGAGCCCATCCTGCAGCCGCTGGGCGCACCAGCTCCCGGAGCCAGTCCCTGCGGTCCACAGATGCCCGGCGGCGCGAGGAGCTGGGAGATGACCTGCAGCAGTTCGGGTTCCCATCCCCCCAGACTGGTGAGCTGGTGGTGTGGGCGGGGCTGGCGTGCACACAGACTCAGATGCTGAGCTGGGGAGGGCTGGTTTCCTGGACTAGGTCTGTGGGTAAACACTCTTAAATCAGTAATTGCTGCTAATTGTAAGTAATAGCTTTAATAAGTTGCCATAATGAGACTAACTGCTTAGGTACAATACCTGGCTCTAGTCTCTAGGCAGACTGGCTTTAGGAGTGCTGATGGTGGAATGCAATTGGGGCCAGACCTTGGGGGCCAGAAGTGGCCCAGGCCTGCCTGCCCAGTGGGGTAACGCACAGACCTCGAGACCACCCTGAGCTCCAGCCCGTCACCTGCTGCCCCACAGGATGGCCCCCTCCCAGACCCTCTTCTAGGGGCAGGTGCAGCCCCATTGGCAGTAGCCACAGCAGAGTCGTGATGTCACAAGTGTCTGTGCCCACAGGTGACCCGGCAGCCGAGGAGTGGTCACCATGGAGCGTGTGCTCCAGCACCTGCGGCGAGGGCTGGCAGACCCGCACGCGCTTCTGCGTGTCATCCTCATACAGCACGCAGTGCAGCGGCCCGCTGCGGGAGCAGAGGCTGTGCAACAACTCCGCAGTGTGCCCAGGTGCGTGGGGCCCGCAGAAAGGGGGCAGGGTGGGGTTGGGTAGGGCCTCAGGCCCTGAGTGGGTGCGGAGGGCAGCAGGGCCTCTCTCTTCCTCTCTCAGTGCACGGTGCATGGGACGAGTGGTCGCCTTGGAGCCTCTGCTCCAGCACCTGTGGCCGTGGCTTCCGGGACCGCACGCGCACCTGCAGGCCCCCCCAGTTCGGAGGCAACCCCTGCGAGGGTCCAGAAAAGCAAACCAAGTTCTGCAACATCGCCCTGTGCCCTGGTAGGTGAGAGGGAGTGTCTGGGGGAAGTGACCCAGACTGCCTACTCCAGACCACCTCAGGGTGCTCTGGTTGGACCCTCCGGTTGGACTCAGGTGGGAGGTTGAGGCATGACTGGCATTCTCACCCGTCCCCATGGGATGTGGGGTGGAGTGCTGGGTGTTCACACTGGCTTCCTGTCCCCTTCCTCCCCCCGGGCCGGGCAGTGGACGGAAACTGGAATGAGTGGTCGAGCTGGAGCGCCTGCTCTGCCAGCTGTGCCCAGGGCCGGCAGCAGCGCACGAGGGAGTGCAACGGGCCTTCCTATGGGGGTGCCGAGTGCCAGGGCCACTGGGTGGAGACTCGAGACTGTTTCCTGCAGCAGTGTCCAGGTCAGGGAGGACCCCTGGGGGTGGTGGTGGCTCTGCATGTGGCCTGGGGTCCAGGTGTGGGCCAAGTGGAGTTGGGGTGCATGGTGCTTATTTTGTTCTGTCAAGCTGACCTCAGGTTTCTCCTCCCTGGTCTCAATTTTCTTTCGTTTCGTGGCTTACACCCCTATACCCTTGGGTCCTTGGGGCCCTTCGTCCACATCCTTGTGTCCTGTGGGTCCCTGTGTCTCCACGTCCCCATGGCCTAGTGTCCCTGTACCTCTGCTGCTCCTGGACCCCACCCTTCCATCCCCACCACCTGTTCCTCTGTGTCTGACTACCCCTGCAGTGGATGGCAAATGGCAGGCCTGGGCGTCATGGGGCAGCTGCAGTGTCACATGTGGGGGTGGCAGCCAACGCCGAGAGCGTGTCTGCTCCGGGCCCTTCTTCGGGGGAGCAGCCTGCCAGGGCCCACAGGACGAGTACCGACAGTGCAGCACCCAGCGGTGTCCCGGTGAGACCCCTCCCACGCTGCGGCTGGCCCTGGGGAGAGCCCAGAAGCAGCCGGTGACTCTGGCTTAGTTGGGACAGTGGACGTCCTGCTGCCAGCTCCCAGCCCTTTCCCAAACTCCTGCCCTCGTTTCTGGCCCTGGTAGAGCCCCATGAGATCTGTGATGAGGACAACTTTGGGGCCGTGGTGTGGAAAGAGACACCAGCTGGAGAGGTGGCTGCAGTCCGGTGTCCCCGCAATGCCACAGGTGAGGGCCAGACAGCAGGTAGTGTGCAGGGTTCCTGTCCTGTTTTCATAGAGAAACCCCTGTGGGCACCCTCTGATACTCGGGCCCAGATAGTCCCATTGCCACCATTGGGAAAACTGAGGCATAGTGAAGTCAACGCACGTTCTCTGGGCTTGCAGAGCTGCCAAAGGAGAAGTTCCCTTTGAATGCTGGTGGTTGTAACCCTCACATCAGCCTCAGGAAGTGACTGGAGAGTTTCTGGAGGGTGGAGGAGCAAAGTGGGCCACAGGGAAGGGGCTCAGCTGCAATCCAGTGTTGGTCTTCTCCGCTGCTCCTGTTTGAAGAAGGGAAGGTAGCTTCCATACCTGACAGGCAGCAGGCAGGAACCTTGGGAGCTCAGTTTCAGACACTGGCTTTGCCCTTTGTTGCTGTGTGACATTCTGGAAGTGACTTGTCCTCTCTGAGCCTCATTTTTCCCATCTGTAAAATGAGGGCCTTAGGAGATCCTCCGCATGGGCTGTTATTGGGGTCAGTTGGAGCGGCCTGCAGTGAGCCAGGATGGCAGTGGGTGCTGTGAACTGCCAGCCAAGCTTGGTGTTCTCCCTCCCTTTTCTTTGTCACATGTTATTGCTGGCATATTGCAAATCCACAGAAGCAGAATGAAGAAAATAAATGTCACATGCTGGTGTGGCACATGTAGGCACCTCCCATGTCCTCTCTTTGTGTCCCTGTCTAAATCCCTGGCTCAGGGATTCTGCATCAGGCTACCCCATGCTCCTGTTGGGTGACAGGACCATGACAGCTCCATATGGCTGTCACCTGCTTGTGCACTTAGTTGTCCTTGCTCCTCTGGAGTGTCCTGGGACTGTCTTCTATCAGGGCGAGCCTTTGTTTCAGGCTGTCAACACCCATGTCCCCAGCTGGTGAGTCCCTGCAGCCCTCTGGGCACAGCAGGGCACCAGGCTGACTGTCCTCAGGGTCCCCACTGAGCCCCAAGGCTCCCATTCGGCCAAGGACTCCACTCCAGGCAGTGGGATCACCAAAGGCCTGGTGCCTGCTGGGTCCCCAGCACCTGGAGCAGGTGCTCAGCACTTCAGAAATGTGCAGTCTCCAGGAGCAAGGCCAGAGGGCCCGGGCAGAGTGGCTCCTGCGGGAGCTGTGTGGGGACTCCTGTGCCCGGCAGTGAGCGTCCACCTGAGACGTGGGAGGTCTCCCCAGGCCTCATCCTGCGGCGCTGTGAGCTGGACGAGGAGGGCATCGCCTACTGGGAGCCCCCCACCTACATCCGCTGCGTCTCCATTGACTACCGAAACATCCAGATGATGGTGAGGGTGGCCCCTCCCCATGCCACGCGTACTCCATGTACTTGAGGAGGGGGAGGCCGCAGAGGACCCTCCAGATGGGAGAGGTCCCTAGCCCCTGTGTGGAGAGCCCTGCAAGGTGACCCACCCAGCCCTCTCCATCCTCCCCAGACCCGGGAGCACCTGGCCAAGGCTCAGCGTGGACTGCCAGGGGAGGGGGTCTCAGAGGTTATCCAGACCCTGGTGGAGATCTCTCAGGATGGGACCAGCTACAGTGGGGATCTGCTCTCCACCATTGACGTCCTGAGGAACATGACTGAGATCTTCCGGAGGGCCTACTACAGCCCCACCCCGGGGGATGTGCAGGTGGGCTCCCCGAAGGGCAGCTGTAGAGAGAGGTACCTTGGAGACTGGACCTTAGTCAGAGCCCCAGCCTCAGCCTTGGCCATAGGTCTAACAGTGAGCCTCAGGCTGAGCCCTGATCGTGATCACTCTCTGAGCCCCCATATCTGGTTACACATGAGCCCTGATCCTTGTCATAGGCTAACCCATGATCCTGGTCATACATTGAGCCCTAGTCCTAGTTATAGGCTGAGCCATGATCCTAATCACACACTGATATCATGTTCTCCTTCACTGGGTCTTCTTAATTCCAGAACTTTGTCCAGATCATCAGCAACCTGCTGGCAGAGGAGAACCGAGAGAAGTGGGAGGAGGCCCAGCTGGTATGGACAGGAGTCTGGCGCCCTTGTGATTGGCAGCATCAGGATGCACATGAGTATCCCTGCTGCCACCCCTGAGTCCCAGGCCAACATGGAGAGGGGGTCTTGGTGGCCATGGTGGGTGGCTCTGGATCTGAATCCCACCATAGCCTCTTGCCAGTTAGGTGACCTTGAGGAAACCACTTAACCTTGTGAGCTTCCATTGCCCCCCTGTGGAAGGAGGGTTGCTCATCCTGTGGGGCTCAGTGAGAGGAGTGAGAAACTGTTGGTCTCATGGTATATGTCCAGAGGACTAGGATGTGGTGGCTCAGACTCCCTTCCTTCCAGGTTGACTTCAAGCCCGCCACTGTTGTCCCCAGGGCAGTATCTGACATATGGCCTTGGGGATCACTGATCCTCTGTTGCCTAGCGGCACTAATGGGGCCCAGGCATAGTAGCCCCAGGCCATGTGACCCACCCATGGTGGAGGTGGCCCTCAGAGGTCACTGGCCCTGCTTCCTTATGGTGCAGAAGGCAGGGTCCCCAGCTTGGGTGCAAGCACCACCCCAGCTGTAGGCTTCTTCCCCTCCCCCTAGATGGGTCCCAATGCCAAGGAGCTCTTCCGGCTGGTGGAGGATTTTGTGGATGTCATTGGCTTCCGCATGAAGGACCTGAGGGATGCGTACCAGGTGACAGACAACCTAGGTAAGCCTTTGGTAAGGTCTACTCTCGCCATTGGCCTCTGAACCTACCCTACAGCCTTTGGCAGGACCCCTGCCTCAGTTTCGCCATCTGTACAAGGTGCAGCGACAGGAACCCTTCTGCAGGTCCTCTTGGGTTAGTGTCTAAGGTCAAGTTTAGGTTTCCATTGTCTCCACTGCGGGAGCTCCAGGAAAGCATCAGATCTAGAAAGGGCCTGGAGAACTTGTGTTAGGGGTCCGGCATGACCAGCTCTGGGCCACCTCTCTGCCTGAACCCCTGGGGCCTTGGGTTCCTTGTCCCTGTCACTTCAGCACCCTGTCCAGCCAGCTACTTCTGCTCTCCAATCCTGGAAGCCCCTCATCAGGGACCCTGAACTTCCCCCAGCTTGTGGCATTGGCTGAGCCTTGGTTCCCTCATTTGTGAAATGGGACAATAACCATATTGCCTTATGGGGATGTGGAGAGTGATGGAAGAGACAAACCCAAGCCTGGGACTGGGAAGTGGATAGTAGCTGTCCTTACCAATGTGCACAGCAAGTCTATTTTATGTTCATTGCCATGGTCCTCTCAAACTCCTCTCATAGGTCACTTTTCCCAAGCCTCCCTGATGGAGGAACCTGAGAGTAGGCACTGACCCCAGCTGTGATCCAAACAGCACCAGGGAGATAAACTGTCCTCTCCCCTGTGGAAAGACTTGGTCTTCAGGAACATGACTGGGACCGGCCAGACTTTACTAGCACACATACTGTTGGGCCTCTTGCAGCCCCAGTGCTAAATGTCCCTTCATGTGGTAGCAGAAAGAGGTACCCTGGACCACACAAATGTCTTCACACTCGTAAGCTGAGCGCCTGTGCTCGCACTGGTTTCTGTCCTAGGAGCTCGGGGTCTCAGGGCTCTGTCATCCGCAGTACCTAGCCCTGAGGCCAGAGGAGCTGGCCCTCATTTCACAGGTGCAGCCAGGCTGGGTGCTGTGGAGGCCCTGGGCCCATGGGGTTGACATGCTTTGCACAGTGCCAGCCTCTGAGGGCTTTCCTTTCTTTCCCAGGTGCCCTTTTCCTGGGGAAGGTGCAGGTGCCCAGACAGGGGGGCTCTGGTGCAGCCATACATGGATGAGCCTGAGAAGGGGGCTCAGTCTTCCTGGCCCAGTACCTCACAGTGCCGGCTCAGTATTACTCACAGCCTGGAGAGGCCCTGACCTTCCTCCGGAAACCAGCCCTGAGCTAATGACCACTTAAGGCCACCCACTGTTACCACAGGCCCTGGGCTTCTCCAGCCATCTTGATGGCCTGACACCCTATGCACCAGTGTACCCTATACTTGCCACGCACCCCAAGCACCCCACACATTCCACATGTTCTGGCACACTCCGTGCAGACCATACCTCTCTATAGCCCTTTTTCCACCTTGCATACCCCATAATCTCACACCCCTAAGACTTCTCTACTCCACTTACCTCATCCCCACATGCACCCTACATTCCACCTCACCCACCCAATTCTGTCCCCCCTACCCCAGGGTAAGCCATCAGGGATCCCCCACACACATGTCAGCAGCAGATTCCCCCACTGCTCTGACCAACCCTTGTCCCTCAGGACTCCAATATCCACAGTCCTCAGGGGTCAGGCTGCCTTCATCCTGTGCCCTTGGCTCCCGGTCTGGGTCCTCCTCCTTCCCCCATGTCCCTCTGAGGTCATCCCCACCATCAGCTTGAAATCCAGGTGCTCAGATCCCAGACCCCCCCACACTGCGCCTCATCCTGGTCTCCCTGGGTCCTGGCAGAATGAGCTTCTCATCAGCACTCTGTTTATCTGGAGGGCTGCACAAGTGTGTCCCTTGCATTGGCCCCCTGTCCCCTGATGACCTTGATCCCCAGGGCTCAACCTGATCACAGTCCCGTGGTGTCCTCACTCTGGAACATTACCCATGCTGCAGTTCTGTCACCTTTCCCCACTCCCTTCTGGGTCCGAGCAGCATCTGTAGTGCTTCAGCTCCCTCAGGGGCCTGTGGCGCCCACTCTCACAGGGTCCTGCCTGCCACCACCTGGGCCTTCTGCCCATCCTGCACACTCCATATGGTGTGAACGTGTCATCTACCCAGGCCTGCCCCAGCCCATCACCCACTTTCCCAGGCCCTGCTTCTCTGCCCAAGCCCCACCTTCTGCCCCTAAGACCTGGAAGCCACCAGCACAGGACATGCCACCCTGGGCCTCCTACCCAGTCTGCTCTGTTGCCTGAGATGACCCCCACTGTGCCAGGTGCCTCCCCTGTGGCCATGTTTACAGCAGCTTCCGGCACCCACCTTTATAGTCCTTTACCCTCTCTGCTCCCCTCCCACCCTGCACTCACACAGGCCACCTAGTCAGGCGTCACCCTCTGCTCTGTGTCCGGGTCACCAGTGGGTGATGTTCACCATGCACAAGCCTGCGGTCAGTCCTGGGTGCCCCTCAGCACCACCCCAGGTAGCATGTGGTTCCTGAGTACTGACCACCATCTGCCTTCCCTCCATCTCTCCCCCTTCTCCACCGGGGAGCAGACTGCTCTGCCACCTTGAAGGCTAGACTGTCCTCCAGCCCTGGCTGGTCTCTTCCTGGGAGGACTTCTCCCCTCCCAGGCCTGAAACTCACTCTTGTCCACCATTCCCTGTGTCCACACCCAGCATCTTCTGCTCCCTGGGGTGTCTCAAGGGTTTTTCATACATAATTCTCAAGTTGAGGCTCCCCTTACTTCTGCCTGTGTGCCTTCCCACTGTCTACTGCTAGGGCAGGACCCTCTTTTGAAGTGCCATTCTCAGTGCCCTTGATCTCTCCCCTGCTGCAGCAAGGTGGTCCCCTCCTCCTTCCTGCACTCTGCTCCTCACTGCTCACTCTTCCTCCCACCTTGGGGGTGCCTCCTTTCCAGTCCTGGGATGTGCTCCTCCTAGATCAGGTCTTCTCCAAAGTCACCTCCAAAGGGAGGACTTCCCCACTGCCCTGTTTGAGAATGTTACCACCCACAATGGTCACTTCTGCCTTCCCCTTCTGTGTGCACCTCAGAAGGGGTGTGTGTGTCCGCTGCTCCTTCTCAGTGCCAGGGTGGGCCCAGCACACACGTGCCTAGTGAGTGAACACCTGCTGCCCCTCACAGTCCCCATCTGCGAACAGTGGGCTCTGGGGATTTGCCTATCCAGCTCGGGCGCATTGGGGTCTGCAGCCTGAGCAGCAAGGGCTTCGGGGAGAGTGGGAGGTCATCCCTGGCAACATCCCCCAACCCACATCTGTGGGCAGTGCTGCGCCACCCTGAATCCCAGGCTGGGGGCTCCTAGTATGACTGTCTCTGTCTCTCCCGCCCAGTCCTCAGCATCCATAAGCTTCCTGCCAGCAGTGCCACTGACATCAGCTTCCCCATGAAGGGCTGGCGGGCCACTGGCGACTGGGCCAAGGTGCCGGAGGACAGGGTCACAGTGTCCAAGAGTGTCTTCTCCACAGGCCTGGCAGGTGAGGTCCAGAAAGCAGGAGGATTGGGCCCAGATATCTAAGGACCGCTACCCTGGGGGGCTCCCCGTGGGGTCCAGCCCAAGCCTCAAGAGGCAGGGCGGCATCCCTGCTACTTTTCTGTGATCCTCAGGCTAGCACCCTCCAGGAAGCCCTCCCTGCCCTTCTGGGCCCTGGTGGGCTGAGCCAAGTGGAGAGGTAGACCAGCTCACTGTGGCAGAGGCAGGAGCTGTTGAATCGTGGTGACCAATGCTCTAGTTCCCGGGAGACAAGCCGGTCCTGCCCCTGCCACAGCCCTTGGGGGTTACTTGGGGAGGGTCTGCAGTGCTCCCCTCTCCCAGCTCCTGAAGACCCTGGGTGTGCGCTTGTGGGTGGGGGTGGAGACCCCTAAGGGCCGGCCAGGCAGCAGGTCAGGTCAGGTGACCAGGTGCTCCCTTCCAGAGGCGGATGACTCGTCTGTGTTCGTAGTCGGCACCGTGCTCTATCGAAATCTGGGCAGCTTCTTGGCTCTGCAGAGGTGGGCAGTGCGGGCGAGCAGGGTGGTCCAGACCCTCAATGGGAGCAAGGGGCAGGCCAGGGTGAGAGGAGGTGGAGGGTGGGCTGCATGGAGGCAGTAAGGATGGCAGGCCAGAGGACACAGCCTGGGTCCATGATGCTGCTGCCGATCTGTCCTGCCAGGAACACAACTGTGCTGAACTCCAAGGTCATCTCTGTGACCGTGAAGCCCCCACCCCGCTCCCTGCTCACACCCTTGGAGATCGAGTTTGCCCACATGTACAATGTGAGTGTTCCAAGTGCACGACTTTGTGTGAAGCAATTGCTCCTGTCTGACCACGTGTGCGTGGAGCGCCTGTGCCCACACTTGGCAGGCACTAACCCTGCCTGTGATCTTGGCTCACCGACCAGGCCCCTGCCTTTCCCTGCCCAGGGTACCCATGAGGCTAGGAAGTGGGGACCCTTCTGCTAGAACCCCAGCAGACTGCCAAGCCCAGCCCTGCAGAGCCTCTGGGATTTTAGTGCCAAGAGCATCCTCCCAGAACTCCCTGAGACAGGTGCCCAGATTTCAGGCCTTGCTGCTCTATGAGCCCAGACTGGTAAGATTTTCCAAGGGTCAAATGTACAGAGATGTCTGATTGGGCCTGGGGAGGCGATTGACTCCGGGGAGACCCTGGGGCCCATCAGTCCTCATCCAGGGAGGTGACAGTCAAAACTCCTATAGCCCCATTTGCCCTGGCCCCTAAATGGACTCACAGCCAGAAGTCCTGAAGGAGATGTTGCCCAGCTCAGGGCAGTGCCAGGCTAAAAACCCCAGGCCAGGACTGTGGGAAGCCGTAGAAAGAACCTAGCCCTATCCTTCCCAGCTGTGTGACTTCAGAGGAGTTTCTCAGCCTCTTTGTGCGGCGGTTCCCTCCCTAATAACAGGGTGAAGACTAACTTGTCCCCATAAATGTTTAGGGTGTGCTACTGCTCTGAGTAGCATGAATCCCACTAAGATGGGGGCATAGCAGGCCTGGTAGGAGCAGTGTCCTGGAGCACTCCTGGACATGCCTGTGGGACCAGGGACATAAGCAGGACAGGGGTGTTTGTGGAGCCCACCTCATCTACTTACCCTCAGGTGAGGGCCTTCCCATTACCCCGTCAAAGCTGGGTTTTGGCCATATAGCCCAGCCTGCTATCACATCTGGGCTTAGAAAGGGACAGGAGCTGTCTGAGACCCAGTGGACACTAGGGTTTGAACCAGGCCTGAATGGTCTTGTCCAGCCCCTCTGTCTTCTGGGCCTCAGCCTCTCCAGAGCAGTTTCCTCGTATCGTGTAATTTTTCAGGGAGACACACAGGCGGGGCCTGATTTACCTGTGGGTGGCTAGGCAATGACCTTTGCGGGGGCGGGTGGCCCTGACTCCCCTCTTCTCTCCCAGGGCACCACCAACCAGACCTGCATCCTGTGGGATGAGACAGATGTGTAAGTTCACCGGGGCTCAGTGTCTCTGGGCTGGGGGGGGGCAGTCCACAGGGGAGGGGCATGCTTTAAGGTGGGAGCTGCCCTCCCTACCCCTCTGTGTGCTGGCACGTCCCCTGCCACCATCTGCCCAGGCCCCCTCCCATTCCCCCAGGACCCTGCACAGCTTGCCAGTCCTGGTGATAAGGCACCAGTCACTAAAAGGCCATAGTGTCACTGAGCTGATAAAGGCAGCTTAGGGGGAACCTGAGCCTGAGTAATCAGAGGAGCCTGGGCTCATCAGAGGTCCTCAGGGGACTGCATCAGCCCCATGCCCCTGTGCTCGGTTCCCTGTCACATGCCTGATAGACACCAGTAAGAACAGGCTAAACGTTTGTCCCCTGCCTGGAGCTGCGGGCTGGACTGTGCTGTCACGGGGAGGTAAGGAGGAGTGATGGGGGCCTCCCATGTCAGAAGGAAGGGGTACAAGCCCTGGAGGAGCACTCCAGGGGTGAGGAGTGTTGGAGCTTTGGAGCCAAGCAGAGTGGGCTTGCACCAGCTCCTGACAGGCCAGGGGCCATGGGGTTCGGGCAGTAGGGCAGTGAGCCCTGCTACACCCCTTCCCCAGGCCAGGCAGCATGTGAGTGCACACTGTGGCCCTGGCACTGGCTGTGTGCACAGCAGTCTGTGGCACCGGGGGGCTACGGGGTGACAATCATGTACACTGGGCAGCAGGACTAGTGTCCTGAGTGGCCAGGCCAGAGGACGAGCTGGTCCAGTGGAGAAGGGGTGTTCAGGAGAAGTGCAGCTGGAGCCACACGGAGGCTGGAGGCCACTGGGAGCAGAGGCCTGGCAGCATGGGTAGCAGGTGGCACCGGGCAGAGGGCACTTCTAGGGGATGAGACAGTTGCCTACTCACCCTCCATCCTCCAGTGACTGCTGACCACTGGGGAGCACTGCCTCACAAGGTCCTGGCCCTCAGCTTCCACTGTCCTCAGCCAGGAGGGACAGTGAAGACACAGCAGCCACCTCAGTATGAAATGTTGGGTCATGCCATGTGCTGGGAAGTGGAGCCAAAAGAGTCTGGGTGGGTGAGGGGCTGCTGAGCAGGGGTCAGGGAAGCCTCGTGAGGAGGTGATATCTGAGCAATGGCCTGGCAAGCTCGGCACGATGGGTACCAAGACAAGCACTGTGGCAGAAGGACCAGCCTGTGCAAAGGCCCTGCGGTGGGGCTGCTACCTCTCATCCTGCCGTGGCTCTGGGGGCTAGGCCAGGAAGCTCTCTGATTTTGGTTGTTGTTGATAGGTTTCTTTAGGGTTTGCAAGTGGTGTAAGCTTTTTATGCAAAAGAAGGGATCTGAGAAGAATGAGAAAAGAAAAAGCAAGAAAAATGTCCTGGTTGAACCTGTCTCCTTGCTAAGCTCCCAACTCTACCCAGACACACTCTCTAGGGACTGCTCACTGACTACAGCAGCAACCAGGGCAGCCACCTGGTTCACCTAGCTGGTACTGCTGGTGCCCTGGAGAGTCCATGTTTCCTGCTCGCTTAAATACCAGTGCAACCAGTGTCCTTGCTTGGACCGGTCTGCCCATGTTTCTGGTTATTCCCAGCTGGTCAGGGGCACTGCCCTGAGGGATGTCCAGTCACTGAGAGGCCACAGTGTCACTGAGCTGTCCTGCATGGTAGGGTCAGTGTCCTGGAGCACTGAGCTGATGAAGGCAGCTTAGGGGGAACCTGAGACTCTGAGTAATCAAATGGGCCTGGGCTCAGGGGTCCTCAGGGGACCGTGTCAGTTCCATGGCCCTGTGCTTGATTCCCTGTCACATGCCCAATAGACATGATCAAGAACAGGCAGGATGCTTGTCCCCTGCCTGACGGGTCCAGGAGCACATGCTAAGTGGGGTAGAGCAGACTCTGCAGCTAGAGTCAACTTGCTTTTGGGGAGCAACAGGTCAGCCATCAGACCATGGTTGAGTCCTTGGGTGCTAGGTATCAGTGTGACCTCCACCTGCCCTGCCCCTCACAGTTGTGGGGGTGCCCTGTGATCTATTTCCCACCCAAGGTGTGCTTGGCCCCAGGCCCCAGAGATCAGGTCCACTAAAGGTTTGTGATAGCTAAGCCATCTAGGCCGGGAGGGTGGCAGAGAGGTGCTAATTCTGGCCTGGCTTCCTCTTTGTGATGTTGGATGGTGGCTCTTCCCACTGCTGCTGGTGGGCTTCTGGTCTGTGTGAACTGAGGAGCCGGGTGCTTCCCAGTTGACCTGAGTAGGGACCAGGAGCACTGGGCAGTGAGGACTGGGTCTGCTCCACAGCCTGGATTAAGTCTGGGCTGGTGTGGGCTTCTATGCTCAGATGAGAAAGCGCCAAGAACCCAGGGAGGAATTCTGTGTGGAGAGTGGGGGCTTTTAGGGGAGGGGAGGACAGGATGGCCGTCTATAATCATCAGCTGACAAGGTGACCTCTTAGAGCCATAATTATGATACACAGTTGAATCTTTATTGTAGGCACAGAAAGGGCCCTGATCCTAAACAGTCTGACACAGGCCCAAACACTTTACCCTGGACACATACTGAATCCAGATCCTGGGCTCTGACCTTGTCGTGCACTAAGCCCTCTGGCCTGGGTCACATACTGTGTCTTGACCTAAGTCACTCATTTAAACTCTGACCTTGCTCACACACCGAGCCCTGGTCCTGGTCATAGCCTAACCTCTATTCCATGTTGAAGCTGAAAGGACTTGTGCACGTTAACATACATTACGTGTGTCACGTGTTTGTAGGACCACCTCTTCTTGCAGCCACATGCAACAGTTGATAGTGTGACACATCTCTCTTGGAAAGAAGGAGCCAGAGTCTCTGCCCACGGGCAGACCCTCTGCCTGCCTCGCCCCCAGTAATTCACACACAGCTGCATATTCGGCTCAACACCCACCTCCAGGCATCTGCCATGCTCTGTAAACACTGGGCCCAGAGCCCCTGGAGCCCCCAGCCTCTCAGCTGGTGTTATGTGACCAGATTCTGTTTCTCAGGCCCAGATACCCTTGATCGCAGGTCCTGGTCCATGACTGAATAGCACAGCTCAAGGTCTCTGCTCCCCCATACCCATACCGTAGTCTGGCAGTGGCACCAATTTCTGGGGGTGGGGTCTTGGAGCGGGAAGAGGGGAGCAAAGGGGGCCTTGCAAAGTTCCCAGGGCCCAAGTCAGAAGAGACCACCCATGACAGAGCACACCCTCTCCAGCCCCTCAGCCACATGTGTCTGAGTGGAGGGACAGTGGCAGCCATGTGGAGTCACACCTGTGCCCAGAGTTGGTTCTAGCTATAAGAAAGAGCAGTGTGTACAGCAGACGCTGACTGGGGGAGTGGGTGAGCACCCACCGCTGCGCAGCTGGTATTGGGCAGGTGCAAGAGTGAAATAAGGATGGGGAGGCAGAGGCAGGTAAGTGACCAGCTGATGGACGATGACTGAGCAGGGAGGCAGCTGCTGAGTGGATGGACAGTTGGAGTGGTGGTGAGGGGTGAGAGAGGAAAGAGGCAGCTACACCTGAGAAGACGGAGAATCAGTCTTCAGGGCCACCCTGACAGATCATCTCAATCACCACAGCCAGGCAGCTTGAGCTTCAAACACCCACCCTCCGCTCTCATGGTTCTAAAGGCCACAGTTGTGACTGTGGGAGCCCTGGCAGAGCTGCGCTCCCCGTAGGCTGGGGGAAGACTCTTTCTCACCTCCCCCCAACTCCCAGGGCCAGGGGTAGGCATCCTCAGATTCCCTCTCTGCCTGGCCCTCCCTCATCTGTCTGTGACCTCTCTTCCTTTGTAAGGACCCTGGCCACTGGATCTGTGGCCCACCCTAACTCATACATGATTTATTTCACCTTGAGATCCTTTACTTGATTGCATTGCAGAGGCCCTATTTCCATGAAAGATCATGCTCACAGGTTCCGGGGGTGTATGAACATGTACTTTGAGGGACAATAATCAGTCTGCTGTAGACAGAAAGGAGGTGGATGCTGGGCAAACAGACAGGCTGGTGGCAGTAAAGTTGACAGGCCAGCTACATACTGGACACAGCTCTGTGGTTCTGAATGGACAGCTCCATTCTCACAGGACAACTGCAAATATTTTGCAGTTTTTAAAAACTCCTTTTTTTAAAAAAATCCAGAATTATGCAGAATATAAAAGTTAGAGCTGGCAAAGTCCCCAGTGACTAACCTTTTTACTCAGAAAGTGGTTCAGCTAAGTTCCAGTGTGGGGACATTGACAGGCCAGGCCCTGTGGCCCTGTGAGGGCTCTGGGCAGAGCAGGGCCTCCCTGCTCCTGGGTCCCTGACTGTAAAGGCTCTGAGAAGTCTTGCAGCTGGCTCCTTGTCAGTTCACACAGGTGGTTTGCCAGCTTGCGGGCTCCCAGGACCCTTAATCTGCCTGACAGCTGGCCAGCAGAGTAGACCTCTTCCACTCTCTGGGCACCTTCCCCTGAGCAGCTGAGCCAGGTACCCCTTGGTCTGCCCTGTTTCACTCCCACAAACTGTCTCTGCCTGCTTGTCCTTTATTCATCAGTACTAAGGGTGGGGAAGCTGAGGCCTCAGTGCCCACTGACAAGTCCAGGACCACCTGAAGGTCAACCTGGTTGGGTTGGTTTTCCGAGCCCTGCCAGCATGGAGGGCCCAGGCCAGGACAGCTGTTCTGGGAGACCTACCCTGGGTCCCTGCCTCAGTGAGCATCCTGGTCCCTTTAAGAGCTTGGCCCCTCCCATCCTCCCTGGTTTCCTTGGAGAGGGCAGGGAGGGAGGCAAGCGGAAGCTGGACTTGGCAGGGTCCCCAGGTGGCTATCAGCAGCCGGTTCCCAGCCCTATTTCTCCCACGCCAGCTGGTTCCTGATGGGGGCAGGGGCATGAATTGGGGAGAGGGTGAGGGATGATCCAGAATAGAGGCCACATTGGTGACCTGGGATGCACACTGTGGGGAGCACGAGGGCGATAGGGGAACTGGAGGTTGTGGGGGGAGTCTGGGGACAAGACTACCCTGTCCTAGTCCCACCCCAGCTCCAGTCCCACCTTGTGTCTCCTATGGAACTCCTTCCACTACTTGGTCCTGGGTGGGTTGCAATGATGGCTGGGTGGTCTCCCTACAGAATTCTTGCTGTAATGGACTTGTGACAGGTCAGAGCACTAGAGGGAAGGGATGAGATCCTGTAGTCATGCCCAGGGACAGCCCCTCAGGGTCTGAGGCCATGAGGATTGCTGCTTTGTGCCAGCTGGCAGCCTCACCAGCGAGCCCCCTCAGTCCTTGTGAGACCGCATAGCTGGGAAAGGACCCAGATCTTCAGCCTGGCTGGCAGTGGTGACTACCTTCCACCTCAGGCCTCTTCAGTGCACCCCTGCAGGCCCCCTGAAACTCTGGGCTCCTCTGTCCCCTGCCCTGGGCCCCCACACCCTTCTGGTCTCCATCTTCCCAGTCTGTGGCAAGTCCCTGCATGTTCTCCCCTTTTATGCCCAGAGGACTGGAGTGTGGCCATCTTTCTGCAGTCACTCACCCTCTGGGGACTGAGAACTCACCTATTCATTCCCTCACTCATTCCTTAAATGCGTGACCATAGTATCAAGAGCTTGCCTGCAGGCACCCCACACATTGCCCACTCAACAGGACAGTAGACTCTGGGCCCTGGTGAGCCCCTAATTCCCTGCTGTGGGTGAAGGTTCCTGGGTGCCAGCATCCCTAGAGCTGGGGGTCATGAGGTGCCACAGCCACCTCCTCAGCTCTGGGATTCTTGTGAGGCCCTGCCCAGGCCAGCTGTACAAGCCCAGGCATGTCTGTCTTCACTGGAGCACCTGGCTCCAGGCTGCTGTAGGGAGAGGGGGAGTGTTTGTCCCCAGTCCAGGGAGATGTCACCAGACCCTACCAGGTGATTGTCGGGCAACTGCACACTGCTGCTGCCAGTAATGCCCAGAGCTGCTGTCCCTCCCCTGCCCACTTTCCCCCGCCACTCTCTCTCCTGCCATTCTCTCCCAGGTCACCTGCCTGCCACCCCTTCCTTCCCCCTTCTCCTATTCCCTTACTCTTTTCTAGAAAGAGCCCTGCCCTGATGCCCACTTGTGATAGCCCCATGTGGTGTGGATGGGAAGGGGCTTCAAGGTGGAGGATGGCAGGATGTTGCCAGGTACAGCTTGCCTCCATCTCCCCCTCTCTCTCCCCTCCTGAGAGCCCTATCTGCTCTACCTCTGGTTCCTAGGTTATGTCCACTGTGTCCTGTCCACCCCCGAGGTTGTAGTAGGATGGAGCTAGTGATTCAGATTGCCCACTATAGGCAGGCACCTTGCCAGCACATGAACAGGGAGAGCTCTTGGTGGGGGCAGGGCTCATGCTGACCCTGTTCCTTACCATGAGGTTGCCACTGGGCGAGCCTTGTGTCCCTTGAGCTTGGTGTCTACAACTGTGAAACAGGGCTGTTATGATGAGTGAATGACATGCTGGGCACTAAGACACAGGAGCCAGGAAGGCTGCAGGCCAGGAGGGCTTCCCAGAGTCTGGCAGCCAGGCATCAGGACACAGTGCCCCCTCAGGGGGCAGAGGGACACCCTGGGAGGAGGGGCACTGGAGCCCGCCTGGCAGAAGGGCATAGGGCACCCAGACCCAAGGCACAGCATGTTTGAAGGCCCCAAGCCAGAGAACAGCTGGAACGAGTGCTGCAGAGCAAGTAGGGTGAAGCAGCTGGCCACTCAGCCCCTTGCTGGCATCCCTACACCCCTTTTTTAGAAACAGAGAAGGGAGCTCTCTGACTGTGGAGGTCACCAAGCTGAGGTGGAATTGGGGTGAGGGTATATGGAAGGGAACAGCAGGACTTCCTGGCTACCTCCACCACAGACTCTTTCCACCTGCCAGCTCTGACTAGGCCAGACAGGCCAGGCTGGATACAGGAAGTCTGTGCCAGAGGATGGCCATGCTTGCCCAGGTGCCCCCAGCAAGCCCATGACCTTGACCCTCCCAGGCTACCTCACATCCAAATGGCTCCGGCAACCTTGAAGAGGTGTAGCAGTTATGGGGAAAGCTGCGGCTGCAGGGCAAGGCCATAGGGACACCTGGGAGTGGCTGGAAAGTTGCTCACTTACCACAGCAGAAATCTTAGTAAGAGCCCACCACCCAGGCACTCAGTGGTGGGAATCAGGGTAACCACCGACTAGACTCCTATCTATGGAGGGCTAACTTGGGCTGCATGAAGGCAGGACTGGGAGTGGACACAAGGAAGGGCTTCAAAAGTAGCAGAGAGAACAGCAGAGAGACATGGGTGTCTGTTCTCCATCTGCCTCTGGTGTGGAGGTACCTGCAAGGAGGGAAAAGGTGGAGCGACTGAGGTGACAGGGTCTTTGGGATTGAGGTGAATGGGGAGAGGCCCAGTGGTTGGGGTGTGGCAAGTGAAGGTATGCTGCTCGGGTCCAGCTACCGTGTGCTGATAGGGACGGCAGGTTGGCCCACACAGTGCCCTGGCCATGGGGACTGAAAGAAGGCTTGTTGTTTAGTGCTGGTGATGATGGTTGTCTGGCTGGTACTGGAGTCGGTCATCATGAGAGTAACAGTGCTGATCTGACAAGGTGAAGGTGGTGGTAGTGATGGGGTCACGGTGATGTTGCTCAGCGTGCAGGTAAGGTGGTAACCATGGGTGAACAGGTGGTAAATGTCAGGACCATGAAGGGACAGTCATGGTGGTGAGGGCTATGGTGATGGTGATTATAATAACTGTGCCTGGGATGCTGTCAGTAGTGAGAGTGACAGCACTGGTAACTAGTGTGCGGTTGACACTGTCAGTAGTGACGATGTTTATGGTGGTAGTAATGGTGTTGTAATTTACTGGTCTTGGTGATGGTAGTTTTGATGCTATTGTTCGTAGTAGTGATGTGTTGTTAGTGGTAATGGTGGCATTGTAATGGTAACAAATGCTATTGATGAAGCTGAGGGTGTTGGTGATGGTGGTAGTAGTGGTTATGCTATTTGTGATGGTGGTGTTGTTGTTGATGGTGGGATTTTGGTGGTGATGGTGAAGGAAGTGTTATTTATTATGATGTTGGTGTCGATAATGCTGTTGGTAGTGGCAATGGGGTGAAGACAGTGATGGTAATGGTAATGTTTTTGGTATTGGTGTTGCTGATGATGGTGGCGTTAGCAATGGAGATGGTAACATGGTAATGGTGGTGTGTTGGTAACGTAGCAGTGATGGTGGTAATGGTACTGGTAATGTTTGTGGTGTCGATGGTGCTGTCAATGATGGCGGTGCTGGTGGTAACGGTGGTATTATTGGCAATGCAAAGGTGGCAGTGGTGGTGATGATGATGGTGTTGATAATGTGATGGTGATGGTGGTGGTAATGATAGTGGTGTTGGTAGTGATGATATGGAGGTGATGGTAGTACTGTTGGCAGTGTCACGGTGGTGGTAATGAGGGTGGCGCTGGTGTTGCTGATCATGCGGGTATTGATAGTAGTGATGTGATGGTGGTGTGTTGGCAACATAATGCTGGTGGTAGTAATGCTGGTGGTGGTGCTGATAAGAGTAGTGGTGATATGGTGATGGTGTAGGGTATAGGCAGTATAATGATGGTAGTGGTAGTAATGATGTGGTATTGGTGTTGCTAATCATGGTATTGTTGGGAGTGGTGACATGGTGGTGGTAGTGGTGGTAATATATTGGTGGGATTCTGATGGTGGTGGTGATAATGTGGTGATGATGGTGAAGGTGGTGTTAATGGTGTGGTGTTGAGGATGTTGCCGATGACTGGTACTGGCAAGAGTGATGGTGGTGTTGTCAGTTCATTGTGGTGATGATGGTATTGTGACAGTGGTGGCACTGGCTGTACTGCTGATGCTGTCATTGATGTGGTTGGTAGTGACTTCACTAGTCACTGTGAGGTTGAAGTTTGTGGTGATGTAAGGAGATGCTGGAGGCTGGCTCAGCTCTGGGAGGGAATTTGCAGCCTGCACTCCCCCATGGGAAGCAGGACCACCCATGGCCCAATTAATGAGCTAGCCTGCAACAGACATATAAGGATCAGCCAGGGTGGCGATAGCAGAGGAAGTGCTCACAAACAGACAGGGAGTGGATGTTGGAGGAGACAAGTCTGGGCTGGCTGCGATGGGTGGTGAGGTTTGGATCCTCAAGAGCCAAGGCAGTGCCTGTGGGGGTGCCTGATACCCACTGGCCAGGAGGTGCTTGCTGGGTGAGTAAATGCACCGGCCCCTTGCCCTCCTAGCTGGGTACCAGCAACTGAAGCATGGGGGTGGGTGTCTGAGCAGTAGCCCCTTGGCTGGCAGAGCAGGGACAGGCCAAGTGGAGCGGGGCTACAGGTGGGAGTCCCAGTGAGGGCAAAGTCCAGGGCAGGTAGTCTGGGTGCCAGCCTCTGGGCTGGGGAGCCAGTGGCAGGACCCCAGTGCCTGGGCCAAACAGCTTTTATGCCCAGTGCCGGTGTTCCACCCTCCCCAGGAGCCTTGCTCTGCCAGGCAGACAGGCCTTGGTCTCTGTGCCTGTCCAGGAAGTGGGTGGTCAGGAGGCAGCTCTGGACTGCAGGGAGGTCCAGTTGGGGGAGCCCTGACTCAGCATGGCTGGCGCCAGGCAGGAGCGAGGAGATTGGCATCTGGCATGGTGGGATTTGAGAAGCCCTGAAGGCCGTGGTTATGGACTCATGATGCTGATCGGGACTCTGGCAGGGCCAGCATAAGAAGAGGTTCTGAGCACCGGGCTGCCAGCAAGGACACCAGGCCCAAGGAACCATGTGTCTCGCCTGGCAGCTGGGACTCTGAAGAACCCAAGTCAGGCAGGTGGGCGATCACAGAGCCGAAGCTCCCCGTGGAACCTTAGGCATTGCTGAGTTCCTGAGCCGAGCCCCAAGACTCTCCCAGACTGGCCACAAGACAAGCTGGGAGTGGAGGAGGCCATTTGGGGGGTTTTCTGGAGGCAGCAGCAGCAGCACCAGTCTTGATCTGGGGTAAGGGATTGGTGGTGGCTGCTCCTGATGGGGGAGGCATGACTAAGTGAGGATGGTACCTGGGCAGAAATAGAACGAGGGTTAATTTCGAGGATACAGGTTATAAAGAATCTCCAAGGCCTGGCCAAGAAGTTTCCAGGGGCTCTAGAAACCCCTGCAGGCAAAGGCACCATTCCCACCCCTTGCCAGTGCCTGAGATCCCTCACTGGGGCGTGTGGTGCCCACTCATGGCTCCTTTCTGCTGTGTGGGAGGACACTCTGTGAGTCATTCACATTGGAGTGTGAATTAGCCCATCAAATCCAAGGGACCCCAACAGTGCACAAGCCCATAATAGCACCTGCTTCGTGGGCCGCGGGAGGCGTCGTGCTGCAGTGAAGGCCCTGGGGTGGTAGGCGGGTGGGGGGCTCTTGGTGCACCCTCTGTATTACTGTCCTAGTGTCCCTGGAGCATGCAGCCGTGCGTGTCTGTCACTCTTTGAACAGGTACAGGTGCACAGGGAGACCACTGAGCTATCTGGGTGGCCATGAGGGAGTTCACCCAGGGGTAGGGAGGCCATGCCCTGCTGCTTACTCTCCTTTCTGGGGCTTTGCTGGGTGACCAGGTTACCTGAGGCTGACTGTGTGGTCCCTCGGGGTCCCCTAGATCCTAGGCTCCCACTGGCCTGGGATCTGCAGAAGATACCTTGTAGGGGCTGCCTGAGTGAAAGCAAGGGCCAATCCCCTCCCAAAGGCCAGCTGGGGATGTTCTCTGAGCCACCATACCTGGGACATGGGGACAAGGTAGTAGGCCTGTCTGGGAGCTGAAGATGAATGAGGTGAAGGTCTGTAACTAGGGTGAGGGCTGTGGCCACTGCTGGGTGTGGAGAGGGCTGTAGGTTAGTAGCATAGAGGGAGCAGGGGTCCCTGGCCTGCCTGTGGCCCAAGGAGAGTGGGGGACTCTGGTCAGGGAGGTTGGGGTCAGGCCCTGTAGGCCCTGTGGGTTCCTGGGAATAGTCATGGCCTTTGACCTGTGTGAGGAGGGACCTAGAAGGTGTGGGGAGGCCAGACACAGGCAGCAGGGCCAAGCTGGTGGCCATAGCTGCCAGGAATAGTGGAGGGTCCCAGCAGGGTTCCTCATAAGCTGAGAGCGGTCAAACTGGAGCATAGAGGAAAAAGGGTTGTGGCTCACTGATTGTCAGCTGTGGTGTGGGGGTAGGGGAAGCATAAGGACTTGGTTTTGGTGTGGCCAGTGCAGGATGGCAGCACTGAAGAGGGACCTGGCTGGCTCCTGTTCCCTCCTTGCCCATCTGTGTATTTCTGGTGTCCTGGCTGAGCACCTGCCCTGTGGTGAGCAGTACAGCAACCTTGTCTTCAGAAAGAGTTGAGGAGGGCAGGACAGGAAGTTGTGCCTTGGGTTTGCTGGCCTGGAGGCCACTGGAGACCTTGGCGGGAGCCAAGTGGTAAGGTCCTCATGGTCCAGGTTGCCTGTGGCCTGCAGAGCAGTGGGCAGTGTCTAGACTCATCCTGGGAGCCATGTCTGAGGGGGCAGGTGCAGCCCTGCTCTGGAGCCCAGCTGAGGGGGGAGGTGCAGCCCTGCACTGGAGCCCTGTCTGAAGGGCCCATGTCCCTGCTCAGGCAGGGAGGGGCTCCTGCTATGACCTCAGCCTCTGCTCGCCTGGTCCTGGAAGGTGTCACTGCCCCCAGCTTCTCTTACCCTGGACCCATTGTGGGGAAGCAGTGTAACTGACCCAGATTCCTCAGACCTGGGCTCAGGAGGGGGGGACCTGGCTCTGTGACCCAGATATTCTAAGTTCTGTAGCTCAGACAAGAGGTGGCAAATGGTCTTCCACATGTGGAAGCAGTGGCTGTGTGCGTGAGGAGGGAATGACCTGTGTCGCAGGAATGGGAACAGGTGCCTCTTCAGTGGGAAGATTTCAGTCAGACTTGGGCAAGAACTTCTAGATTTGTGACTCAGGATCTGGGTATGAGAGGTTGCTCCCTTGGGGTCTTATTGAAAGGAGGAGGGCTGGGGGCTTCTAGCCTTTCTCAGGTGGGCATGTGCCTCAGATACATGCGGGTGTCCTCATGCATGGTCTTGATCAAGGTCAGTGCTCCACCAAGGTCCAGTGCTGTCAGGAAGTCTTACTCCTGGAAAGCCCTCCTTGACCAAGTTCTCTTCATGGCTCAGATGGCCTGGGGGCAGGTCACCTGTACGTTGATTCCTCGATGCCCTTGAGAATCCCTGTGCTTAGCCCATTGTAGTTGTTGCTCGCCCAGTGGGAGGGAGATGGATGAGAGCTAGAATTGAGGCCCTGCTGCTATTTTGCTGCATGGCCTTGGGTGACCACCACCCCTCAGAACCCCAGTTTCTTTACTTACAAAGCTGACTTGAGGGCTGTTGCAGAGGACAAATGATAAAATGCATAGGAAGCCTGGGCCCAGGTTAGAAGCTGTTATTACTGGCATACAGGGAAGAGTGAAGAGAGGTCTCTGTACATGGGTTGCATGTTAGGGGGCTGAGGATGCTCCCTGGGTAAAAGTTTCCAGGCCTGCTGGAGGGGTAAGAGGCTAAGGCTGGTGCATCTACATAGCCCCCGCAGGGCCCACCTGGGCCTCAGTGCTTACACCCAGGTGCCCCTGCCCAAGGTCCAGACAGCGTACAGAGTGGCCAGCTGCTGCACACCTTGCAGACAGAGGCCGGTACCTTCTCTGCCCTGGCCCAGACCCTCAACAGGTTGGCAGCCCTTCACTCTCCCCTACCTCCAGGAGGCTGATAAGCTAATTGATGCCACAGCAAAGACCCCAGGGCCGGGCACCAGCTCCTAGGTTGGCCTCTCTCCCAGGCAGTAGCCGACAGTGTCAGCCTGGCGCCCTGCAGACCTACCAATGTGGCTGGGAACCTGCCAGGCTGCTGGCTCTGGTCAGCCTGGCTCCCCTCACCCCAGCCTCTGGGTTCTGTCCCCTAGGAGGCCTCCCAGCAACACTCGGGCAAGAGGGACAGCTATGGCTCAGAGCAAGAATGCCTATGCCTGGCCCAAGCACTTCAGAACAGAGATTTGAATCCAGCACTGGGTGCACTGAACTAGTACGTAGGACTTTCCTGGAGCTCAGGCATTTTGGGGTCTCCTGGTTGGGCTAAGCTGGCCATTTGTATTTGATCTGAGGCTTGCAGGCCTGGAACTTCCATCATGGCACCCCAGGTACAAGGGTGGTTTGGAATCAGACAGGACTTGGAGACTCCTGCCCTGGAGGGTGCAGAGGATAAAGGGAGAGGGTGAAGGGGTCATGCCTGGCACACCTGAGTACAACCTTATAAAACTGCAGGGTGGGTAAAGGATCCAGGAGGTGACTCAGAGCCCCAGGATTTTCAGGGACCCCCTCCACTCTTTCCATCTCCCTTGGTACCCCCAGATCTGCCCAACCTGTGATCAACAGGACCTGTACATTCACAGGAAGATGATGAAGGGGTCTCTGCCTTGAGGTTTTGGCTTTAGAGCATCCTGTGCTGGGGACAAAGGGCAACAGGTCAAGAGTAGAGGCTCCATTCTGGTGCCTGCAGTCTGGGAGGTCACTGCCACGTATGCCCTTGGGGTCTGTGCAGTTCAGTCAGGTAGCGACCAGACGGTTCAGACAGAGGCATCCCTGGGAACTGAGCCTGCACTTCTAGGGCCTTCCATGTATTCTTTCCCTGGGAAAAGAGGCCCTTAAGGAGCCAGTTCTAGGCTGCCAAACCCTGCCTCAGCCTCACACTGCATTTCAGGGTGAGCAGACAGGCTGGAAGAGGAGGGGCATTGCTGGGGTCACAGAGTCTGGAGCCAGCTTTACAGCATCCAAGTTCTGGGCCTCCTCCTTGGCCTGCATTGCCTGGGATGTGAGATCATGGTGCTACTCTGGGGCAAGTTCTTCCAAGGAGGTCAGGAAGTCTTAGAGAGAAGCAGATGCTAAGGGCATCCTCATGTCCCATCCCCCTGCCCGCCTGCCCAGAGTAGGTCTCTTTTCCATGGGCCTAAATCACAGCACAATCTGCTGATGCCTCCTTGGGCTGCCAAGAACAGAGCAAATAAAGCTACCCAGAGCCAAGGGAATCTGCTGGCTGCTCTTAGGCACTAGGGTGCACTCCACCCTGCTTCCCTCCCCTCCTTAAGAGGAAGCTGAGGCCTGGGGGTCTAGGGAATTTCCCAAGGCCATGCAGCTAAGCTGCAGCTGAGGGTATGGCTGGAATCAGGTGTCTGATCAGAGGGGCCTGTCAGTGGTTGCAAGGTCGGGGGCCTCAAGGAGGCTGCTAGATAGAGTGCCAGTCCAGTGCAAATGCAAGGTCCCCTTTGGCTTTGCACAGTGAAGTTCCCATTGGTACAAAGGGGTGGGCGAAGGGGGCACCTGTGACCCCTCCTGCGTGGCTTGCTTGGGTTGGAACTATAGCTCAAGGACTCCAGGGCCAGCTGTGGAAGACCCTCGGTGCAGAGGACACCCTGGCCTCATGTCCTGCAGGCTGGGGGCAGGTGCTGGGTCCCAGTCCCTTAGTGAGCCCTTGCTGGCCCTGGGATCAGCAAGAGTGAGGAGGAGTGAGACCTTACTGGCCCTGGGTTCAGAAGGCTATCACTCCCAGCTGTGGTGCTTGCAAAGCAGGTCCCCAGGGAGCACCTCTCCACCTACACCTAGTGGGCCCGTGGGGGCCAGATGGGACTGCCCAGGGAGGCCCTCCTGGGCACTGTGGTCTGCAAGAGCCAGGGCCAGGGGGAACGCTGGCAAGCTCTGGGCAGGGCTGCCAGGAAGCTGGGGGATGTGGCTCCATGGCAAGGCAGGAGGGGGAGGAGCAGTGATTTGCCCAGCCGCTCAGTTCCTGGTGCACCAAGAAGCAGCAAGTCCTTTGCTAAAATGGGAACGGGGCAGTGTCAGACAGCAGGAGGGCCCTGGGTCAGGCCTCAGAGCGAAGTTCCCGGCGGAGGGCCGCCTCCCTGCGGGGAGGGCTGTGTCTGTCCTCAAGAGGAGCAGCAGACAACGGGGGCGACAGGCCTGGGGAAGGTGGATGCGGGGGATGGAGCACTCCCAAGGTCACCGGCTCCGGCGGTGGCCTTGGGCGGTGGGGCTGGGCTTTCCGCAGCGGTCCCTCGCCTGCTCCCAGGTCCGCAGCTCCCGAGCGCGGCACGTGCGCCCCGGGCTCTTGCGGTCGCCCCCTCTCTCCAGGTCGCCCCTCCCGCGGGCGGGGCGTCCGGGCGTGGGGCCAACCCCGCCCTCCGCTCCGCGCCCGCGCCCCGCGCTCCCGCGCTCCCGCGGGCAGCTCTCCGCGGCTCGGGAGCGCGGCGGGGACGACGGGGACGGCGGGCGGGCGGCCATGGGCGCCCGGGCGGCGGGGCCTGGCGGCGGCGGCGGGGCGCGCGCGGCTGCGGGCTCAGGGGCGGGCGGCGCTCGGGGCCCCCGCGGGCCGCCGCCGCTGACGCTGCCTGTCTCCCCCGTGTCCCGCCGCCCCCAGACCCTCCTCCTCCACCCCCCCGCAGCTCGGGCCGTGGTCGTGGCGCGGCTGCCGCACTGTGCCCCTCGACGCCCTCCGGACGCGTTGCCTGTGTGACCGGCTCTCCACCTTCGCCATCTTAGCGCAGCTCAGCGCCGACGCGGTGAGACCCCGGTGGGGGCGGTGGGGGTGAGTGGGGAGGGGGCGACGGTGGGCGTGGGCGGGAGAGGCGGAGGGTGGAGGACGCCCACTCTTCCCGTGCCAGAGGGTCTGTGTGCCTGGCAGTTGCCGGTGGCCCCTGGAGAGGATGAATGGGAGACCAGGCCCACAGCAGTGTGGAGTTGAAGACCCCTGGGAAATGCCTGATGGTGGGTCCCATGTCCACCCTCCTTGATGGTAGGGACCTTGGAGAGAGTTCTCCCTGGGAAGCAAGGGCTGCCTGGTCCTGAGCTTCTGTAGGTGGGGAGGCCAGGCCTGTGTGTACCCCCTGCCTTGGTCCCCTGGCATGTCAGGTCCGGAAGCAGGAGAAGCTGCCACCTTCTATGAGCCCTTCGGTGTCTACTCTAAGGTAGAGCCTTGTCTATGGAGGTGGCCGTGTCTCCAGGCAGGGCTGTAGGGGTGGCTGAAGCTGTTGGGCCTGACTCAAGTCCCTAGGCAGGCTCCACTGTCTCTCTCAGGGGCCTCCTTTTTGTTCCTGGGATTCTTGTGGGGGTTGCCAGTTTCTATGGCTACAGTATCTGGAGCTAGCCTGCTGGCAGGGCTCTGGGTGCTGGTCCCAGCCCAGGGCCAACCAAGCTGCCCCGCCAGCCCCAGGAAGGCCCAGGCCCCACAGGGTCACCCGGCACGCAAGCCCACAGCAGCACACTACAGAGGGAAGGAGCTGGGCCTGGGGTGGGGGCAACCTAGACCATGTGTGGAAGGTCCCATCTTAGACATGGAGAGCAGGCTGGGGAGAGGATGTGGCTTCTCTGGATGTTGAGGGTGAATATCCTGCCTGGTAGAACCCAGATTCCATGGGGAAGAAGTGCCAGGCCTCGAAAAACGTTCTACCACCCCTTTGTTCTCCAGAAACTGGGTAAGGTGGACAGTGCTGTCTGTCTGCTGGGGTCTGCACAGGGTCAGGCTGGATGGGATCTGATAGATCATTGCTATTGGACTCTTCTGTTGACAGATGGGGAAACTGAGGTCTGGGGTGTGGCTTGTTTAAGGATTTGGGGTGCAGCTGGGCTGGGTCTTTCCTCTGGGCCCTGACCCCAGTGTGACCACCCTCCTGTCGGGCAGTCCTGCAGGCAAGACTGCAGTTGTTGCTGGTTCTCTGGATTTGGCCTAGGTAGCAGCTAGGTAGCACCTCCATGGAAAAGGTGGCATTCTGCTAGATGGCTGTTGACACGAAAGCAGCAGGCCGCCCCTGCATGGCCTTCCTGGGGCCCCACAAGCCTGGGCTGAGCAGCACAAGGCCCCACCATGGTCTCCAAGAGCTGCTATTCTGTGGGAGCGTCGGGACCAAGCAGGAAGGGTGGATGGCTGTGTCTCTTCCCTTCTCACAGCCCAGGGTTGGGCCATGGGAGGCCAGCACTGGGTTCTGGAAATGGCAGACTTGCCCTTGCAAACTGTGGCCCTGGGCTATCCCTCTGAGCCTCAGTTTCCCCCTGTAAAACAAGGGGGCCTCTCTATCAGGGCCGGATGTGAAGATACTGTGGGTGAGGCCAGACCCCTGAGCAGGGTGGTTGATGGGTGTGATGCGCAGGAGCCAGGACTTGCGGGCAGAGAACCAGCCTACCCTGTTAGGGGAGATCACTGGCTAAGCAAGGGAACGCGGGGCTTCTAGCATCAAGTCAAGGGGTCATAAAGAAAGGGTGCCAGCTGGCGTATCGGTCACCCAGTCCGCATGTGTCAGAGCAGCAGAAGCCAAGGATGCAGGATCTGGCACAGAGCCATGCACCAGCCTTGGGACCAAGCCTCAGTTTCCTCATCTATAAGATAGGATAATGGTTGGCCCTGCTAGACAGCATAACTTTTTCAGGCTAGACTGTCTGGCTCCATTTGGGCTCCCCTCACTGTCCTCTTTTCCCACGCCATCCCCATCCTGACAGTGCTAAGTGGTCAACAGAAGGGCACAGGATCAATGTAGGTAGCAGATGGGTGCTCAGACAGGCCTGAGGCAACACAGGCTGGAGGAGGGAGGGCTGGGTTCAACGCTGAAGTACCGCAGCCTGCTTCCCCCCAGTGCCCCAGGAGGAGGTTTGGAGAGGGGTCTTATAGGGTACAGAGGAGTTCACCAGCTGAGCTCTGTGGGGAGGAATGATAGCCATGCCAGGGAGAATGGAAAGGCAGGCGGGAAACAGATGTGGGTCTGCGGGCAGGAGAGGTGGAGATGTGGGCACTGCCGGTAAGACCAGGGCTGGGGTAAGACAGAGGGGAGCCAGGCAAGAGGCACAGGTTAGGGGGCTGTCACTGGGATCCAGGTGCCCCAGGGATCCTGGCAGGACTGGGGGAAGAACAGCCAGCCAGCGGGTGGGGGTTGACCAGGGCTGAGCTGGACACCTGTGAGGAGAGACAGTGCTCCCCTCCTTGGCTGGTGGGGGTGGACGGGTGCACTGCGCATGGGGAGTTGGGTCTGAGTGGGCAGAGGCTGTGGCCTGAAGGGATGGCTACACAAACAAGGGCCTGGGATGATGGAGAGATGGGGTGTCAGGGGCAGGCCCCCAAGCCAGGGTGGGCGAATGCTGGCTGGGGAGTTGAGGCCAGGAGCCCCCAGCTGGGCTTGCAGCCAAGGTGTGGGTGCAGATGCGCTGTGCCACCTTGGGCCATGGCTGCCGGAAGATTGAGTAACTGCTCTGAGTCACACCTGTGAGTGGGATGAGGCCACCTGTCCCGGAGCTGTGGTGGGGATTGAACTGGGTGATGTATTTATGGTGCTTGACACAGTCCAGAGTATAGTAAACAATCTGCAGAGCACAGGTGTTGCTTCAGTGTTGAGCAGACTGCTAGCAGGTTGTGGCCAGAGTCAGGGTTCTGTGTGCAAGCCAGGATCAGGGCTCTGGGTGTGATCAGGTCAGGTTCACATATGACCAAAACTAGTCCAAGATCAAGACACCGGGTGTGACCTGCATCAGGGCTCAGAATATGACCAAGATCAAGGCTCAGTATGTGACTTGGGTCGGGGGTTAGCCTGTGACTGGATTCAGTGGTCAGAGTGTGACCTGGTGGGGGGCACAGGGGATGACAGAGTTCATGACTTAGTTCAGGCTGGAGTTGGGTTAGTTTTGTGAACATTTGGGAGCCATAGGTGGAGTTGGATCAGTGACAGGAAAAAGGTGACGCTGAGGATGGAAGTCAGTCTCTAGGGGTGTAAGGTGTATAAAGGACTCGGGAGAAAATTGGGAGTGGGAAGTTCATGCGGTGGGAACAGGCAGTAACCATATGAACAAGGAAAGCCATTAGTGGGTGGGGGGACCAGGATTCTGGAGAGGTCAAGGGATTGTGTCTCTGTCCATGCAGAGAACCGGGAGGCTGGTTCAAGAGGGCTTCTGTGAGGCTGACTTCACTGAGTGAAGGGCCAGCCACTGAAGGTCAGGGAAGAGCGTGGACACAGGAGCAGCCTGCACAACGTCCCTGGGGCTGTACTGAGCTTGGCATGGGAGCTAGTCTTCTGCAGGTGGCCAGCCCGGTTCTGCCTCCTCTCTGGGAGCTGGGGCCAATCTCTTGGCCCTGAGGTCTCCAGTCTGGCCTTCCTAGTGAAGCACCCTGACCCCCCCCCCATGTTCTGCCTGTCCCCTTCTGTCAGGAGGGACCATGAACCAGGTGGGGAGGAGCAAGGGGCAGGCAGGCAGGTGGGTGGGCTGGTGACTGCCAGGCCTAATGAGGGCAGACAAGACAGATGGCCATAGAAGTTAGGGCTGGGGTCAGCCGTGGCATAGGCACAAGCCACTTGCCTGGCCACCTGTGACCTGCCCACGGCCTTGGAACATTTGTCAGGGCCACCCTCCCCCTGCATAACCCTATCAACCTGGCCTCCCAAAGTCACCGTGCAATGGGACTCTGATCTCAGAGGGCCACCGCTTTGAGCAGAAGTGGGGTCTGAACAGAACCCTGTGGGGATGTAGTGCTGTCCCTTGCAGCCTGTGGCTGTGGCTTGAGGGTTAACAGAACAGCAAGAGGCAGGTGGGTGGAAGATGACCTCAAGGGTCCCAGAGCTCAGGAGT